>SJYW01004301.1:437422-478722 GCA_006410735.1 Raphicerus campestris
TTCATTTCCTCCCATCTACATGAATGATGAACATCAGTGAGTGAGACGAGGGAAGGATGGGCTGAGACAACCACACCAAGAAAACTGACCACCTCTGAGCCGCTCAGGAGTGCCCTTCTGGTCAAAATAAGAAAAACTCAGACAACTTTATGAATGCAGAGTCAAGACCCAACACCTTGACTGAACGTCAGCCAGACTAAACTGAGATCGACACACTGACTTTACCAACACCACGGGAATCTGATAAACTTAATAAGCAATTTAACGTTGTTCTGAGGACTAGACTCATACGCCATTCCTCTCTCGGCCACCCTGCCCTCACCTACACAAATCCAAAACCTGTTCGGGGACCCTGGGCCGCTCAGTTGCTGCTAAGGTTCCTTGGTGTGCTGCTCTTGGAAGCCCTTGGCTTTCTTGCATGTAATTTTTCCTTAGTCCCAATCATGGGTAACTTAGCCCTTATGGGAAGGAGAAGGCAACGAACATTTAACAGTCTAGCTGCATATCAGTTACTTTCCTACGAGCTAGGTCTCACTCTGATCTTACAGGTAAGAAAGCTGTGGCTCAGATGTTAATTACCTTGCCCAAGTTCCCACAGCAAATTAATGGTGGAGCCACACTACACATTCAGCTCTGTCCTACTCCAATGCCATCTTCATGCTGTATCAGCTTCACAGCGGTCCATGGACCGACAGCACCCGCATCAGTGGGAGTTTAAGTGCAGAATCTCTGACCCCAACCCCTACCAAATCAGAATCAGCATCTCAACAAGATATCCAGGTGTTCCTTGTCTATGAGCTGGAGAAGTGCAGGTAAGCTACACCACACTCGGTTAAAGAGGTGAGAAACGGTCCCTATCAGAGGGGACAATGTTCCACTGCATCACAACTCTTGAACACAAATACCCTGGCACTTGTGTGGTGCTGAAATGGAGCAGGACCCTATGTTTCTTGTCCCCCTTGTCCTCTGCCTACCGTCTGTCTGTGGAAAAACTTTAGCAAAGAATAAGATTCATCAGAGGAGTGAGAACATGCAGAAACAAAGGAAAACAGTCAAAGGAGAGCAAATAATACTAGTCATTAAGCTAGTCAAGGACCTTTAGTTCCTTCTCAACGGCTATAGACAATATTCTGAGCCATATCCTGTGAGCTGTCATATAGATACTGAAACTCCCACCAGGTGGAGAAGTTAAGTACACAATGATCAGACTGTAGCCATGACATCAGTTCAGTTCAGTTGCTCAGTCATGTCCGACTCTTTGCGACTCCGTGAACCGCAGCATGCCGGGCCTCCCTGTCCATCACCAACTCCTGGAGTTTACCCAAACTCATATCCATTGAGTTGGTGATGCCATCCAACCATCTGACCCTCTGTCATCTGCTTCTCCTCCTGCCTTCAATCTTTCCCAGCATCAGGGTCTTTTAAATGAATCAGCTCTTCGCATGAGGTGGCCAAAGTATTGGAGTTTCAGCTTCAACATCAGTCCTTCCAATGAACATTCAGGACTGATTTCCTTTAGGATGGACCGGTTGGATCTCCTTGCAGTCCAAGGGACTCTCAAGAGTCTTCTCCAACACCACAGTTCAAAAGCATCAATTCTTCCACGCTCAGCTTTCTTTATAGTCCAACTCTCACATCCATACATGAACTGCCACAATTCCAAGAACTGGCCTCAAGAAATGGAAACAGACCCTGTAACTAAAGATTAACTGTACTTTAAACAATCCAGATGATGCTGGTCAGACCACCAATGACAATTTCAAGATGACTGTTGGAGCTGACTGCAGTTCCTGCATGTAGCCCCTTCCCTCAGCCTATAAAAGCTCTAGCCCACTGGTTTAGGCATCTGGCCTCCCTCCTCACTACTGCCTCACTCCACTCCAGGTTGCCAGCATCCAACATGAGGCAAACTTTCCTTTCTACCAACCTTGCCTCTTTACTGGCTTCTGAACAGCAAGCAACTGGACCCCCTTTTTAGTTACAGTGCTAAGTGCCATGTGAACCCTGTTTAATACATAGGTTTGTTTTTTTTTAAAGGGTAGTCTTAACACAGTTCCACAACCACTTAGAAGATGATGCTAAAACATTTATTACAGTCCAATCTTAAGGGAGAAGATAAACATAAGCGGCCCGGTTGGACTTGTCCATTTTTCTCCAGTGGATCACGACAAAAAAGCCTAAACATCGACTTAGTCTTCTTTGTCGCCACAAACACGGCCCTATCTAAAGATCACAGGGAATTAGCCTTGAAAACAATCCCACTGACTCAGGAACAACTTGGAATGCAACCTTTTAATTCAGAGGAAGGACTCTGGGATAAAAGAATAACAGAAAAATCCCAGAAGATTCAAAGACAAACAGAGAGAGAGGAATTATCTAGGTACCTCTTATTTTTCCCAAGAGCAGAAAACCTGGCCTGAAGCGGATAGCCTATTCCTGCATCTCTCTCAACACCTTTTTCTTATTATTCTCCTTTCACTTTACCCACATTCTTGCTTTTCTCTTGAGATATTTACACACTGCAAAATTTACCCTTTAAAAGTATACAATTCGGTAGTTTTAACATATTCAAAGTTGTCCAACCATCCCAGAATATTTTCATCACTCCCAAAAGAAATTCCATGCCCATCAACAGCCACTCCCAGCCCCTGGCAGCCACTAATGTAACTTTTTATCACTTTGGATTTGCCTCTTATGGACATTTAATAATGAAATCAAAGAATATGTGGCCTTTTGTGTCTGGCTTTTTTCATATAACATGCTTTCAAGGTTCATCTGTGTTGAAGCATAAATCAAATTTCATTCTGTTTATAGATGAATAGTATTCCATCATGGATTTTGTTTATTCATTTATCAGTTGGCGGACATCTGGTTTGTTTCCACTTTGGGGCTATTATGAATAATGCTATCATGAACATTTGTGTATAAATGTCTACATGAACATGTTTTCTATTCTCTTGGGAATATATCAAGGAGGAGAATTGGCCACGAGATACCCTGATGTTTAACATTTTGAGGAACTGCCTGTTTTCCAAAGCAGTTGCACTATTTTCCATTCCCATCAACAATGGAATGTGGAAGGGTTCTGATTTCTCCATATCCTTAACCAATACTTGTTATTATACATCATTTTGATCATAGCCATCCTGATGGGTGTGAAGTGGTACCTCACTGAGGTTTCAATTTGTATTCCCCCAATGACTAATAATGTTGAGCATTTTTTCCTCTCCTTATTGGCCATTTGTATATCATACCTGAGGGGGAAAAAAAAAGAATATTTAAATCCTTTGTCCCTTTCTAAATTGGGTTATTTGCCTTTCTGGCTACGCTGGTTGCTCACTGGTAAAGAATCTGCCTGCCAATGCAGGAGACACACGTTCAATCCCTGGGTCAGGAAGATCCCTGGAAGAGGAAATGGCAACCCACTCCAGTATTCTTGCCTGGGAAATCCCACAGACAAAGGAATCTAGTGGGCTTCAGTCCATGGAGTCGCAAGAGAGTCAGACATAGTGAGTAAACATTTGCCTTCTTACTGAGTTGTAAGAGCTCTTTCTTCTTGCTTATTTTTGAAGCTCCAGTCAAGATTCCCTCTTCAGTTGGATTTATATTTGAATTAATCCCTCTGCATCTTGAACCACCATTCTCAGAAAGCCTAGGAACACTTTCTCCCTTTCTGTCCTATGAACCCCCAGTTGCTTTCAACATGAGTGCTAGGCCCTTCTGCTTTCCCCACAACAAGCTCGCCTGTGGTCACAAGAACTCATCTGCTACCTCAGTGAACTTACAGAATCAAGAAAGAACTTGACAGATTCTTTGACCTCCGCCACAGGTTCCAGCGGTCTCACTCTGGGCTAGGCACAGCCATAAGAGTTCTTATGTGCTCTGAAAACTATTTACATGCAGGCACAAGTACAATTTCACCCCCCTACTCCCTGACACCACCAACCTAAAATGCTCCTTCTCCTCTTCATAAAAGTGCTACCCTTCAGTTCCAGCAGTTTCACAGTCAAGTTCCTCCATAGAAGCTTCTTCAGCCACCACAGCTAAAATAGCTTCTCTCTACTCTGAAATAAACAGGAATCATCTGTAGAGTTCATGCACCAATATCCATAATTTATTGATGCCTTGATATTTTAGGGATAGACCACGTGAAACCACCTACCTACAGGCGGTGTTAAACGATACTTTGGAACTGCTGGGATATGCTGATGCAGTAAAGGAGTCCTGCAAGATACACACATAACCTCAAAAATGCTCTGGGAAAAGTCTCATTGGATAAATAGAACCAAGTTCTCTGATGTTGATATGGTTTGCTGCTGCTGCTAAGTCGCTTCTGTCATGTCCGACTCTGTGCAACCCCAGAGATGGCAGCCCACCAGGCTCCGCCGTCCCTGGGATTCTCCAGGCAAGAACACTGGAGTGGGTTGCCATTTCCTTCTCCAGTGCATGAAAGTGAAAAGGGAAAGTGAAGTCGCTCAGTCGTGTCCGACTCTTTGCGACCCCATGGACTACAGCCTACCAGGCTCCTCCGTTCATGGGATTTGCCAGGCAAGAGTACTGGAGTAGGGTGCCATTGCCTTCTCCGTGGTATGGTTTAGTGTAGTACTTTTCAGAGTCTTTGATACTAAGATGCACATGTTGAGAACCTTTGCAGAGGGAAAAATCACCCAAATTGATTCGTCCTTTACAAAAACCCACTATTGACATCACCCAACAGTCTTTTCTTCCCAATACTCTGGGAATTGCCGAACTAATTCAATGGCTGCTCAATTTCATCAGCTGGACAGCAGAAATCACATTTTCTACCAAGGTCAGGAACCAAAATTGTCTTGAGATGCCATTCACTGTTAGTTATTATTAACATGCCAGCTTACAGGAAGAGAAGAAAAAAACTATACATTGAATGTGTTTATAATTTTTCAGACCCATCTGGAGTTTTGAGACTGGAAAATGATGAAATGTGAAAAGGAAAAAAAACAATTGGATCTTAGAAATGAGCTAGTGTGGAACAATCTTGAGTGTCGGTTTAAAAGCATCCTTCAGGATGGTTGAGAAGAGCCTTCCAGGAACAGACCGCAGGCTCTCTAGGACCCAGTGACAACAGCCCTGGAGATCAAAAAGAAATCAAGTATCAAAATGATGGTCTCACAGCAGACTTGGACTAGGGTGCAAAGATATCAAGTGGTCATATGCTGAGAGAAGTGAGCAACAGTGATAAGAAGCTTCCGCCACACTGAAAAGAAATCCTCCAGCAAAAAGTAGGGGTAACAGCCAAAATATAAACATCACGTTATGGAAGAGAATTTGAAAAACAGAAATGTTCCCTACTCGTGTGAAGTAGAAGAAACCACTTATATTAGCAATTAACAGATCTAAAAAATTACAGGCTAAAGACTGTGTCTTTATTGAGTGCTGATTATGGTCAGGAAGACAAGCATGGGCCTTGCAGTTTTATCTGTTAAAACACTAAGTGGTACACTTGACTGTTTGAATAGGTTTCTGATTTACTGATAGGTTTCTCTAGTGCTAATCATGTTAAAACTAAAACAAAGCACAAATGGAAAGCTGAGATAAAGCCGGATGGTCAGCTGGGACTCCATTTGGCACCGCAACGTAAGCACTGGTTCAAGTGCTGACCCCCCTCAGACACACAGTTCATTTGGGTGTTACACAAACCTTATTCCTGCCCTTGAATGTCATCTCAGGACTCTCTCTGATTCCAGCAGATTCCCGAAGCCTCTCTGACACAAAAGCAGCTAACATTCAAGGCCACAACCTAGGCCATCATAAGTCATGGCGAAATGTCAGCCCAGGACCATAGCATGGGGAACAAGGAGATGAGTTTAACATTGGGGTGTGCCCAAATAGTGCAGGATTACCAGCTCAATCACAGCGTAATACTGATACCGCACCGTTGCTCCTTAAAGCTGGCATCCCCAATCTCGGAGAGTGAAAGGTAGTCTCCCTCAATTACTACCAGCACCATCATCTTCCAGAAGAAATGGGAGGCCTTCACCAGATCTGACCACCACAGGACATGTCACCTGCCCCCAAGGCCTGGGTAAGCTGTCCCTTCAGAGAAGACACTGCAAAGAAAATTCTTTTTAATCTTGCTCATAAGTGATTCACCTGTTCTCTAATCTTCAGGTTCAAGCTGCCAGAACTTCTTGCAGCCTCCTCACCACAAATGTCTGAGATCCTCAAAGAAAGGAAATCGGGTATTTGCTGGATTTATCAATATCAAGGTCACCAACATGAGTCTATCCAAGAGTGGCCTGGAAGCCAGAGGCTATTTTACAATATGAAAAGAAAGGGTCTTTTTATGTAAAAATCATTCATTTGAAGAGCGATCAGATTTACCTAAAACTGGACAATGGGAAGTGGCACAGGTATCTGAAATAGAAAATGCTTGAGGCAAGTTCACAGAACGCCCCAAAGAAACCCTGCCTCTACAGATGACATATTCAAATAATGGCATTTCAGAACAAACCTCACCTCTCTTGCATGGCCCCTGGAACAGCAGCACTGGCATCATCTGGAACTAGTTAAGAGATGCAAACTTTTGAGATGACCCCTTCCTTTCATCCTGGACCCAGAGAGGCTCCAGCAATGGCAACGCAGCCCAGGACCAGTGGCTTAACAAGCCCTCCAGGGGACTCCGATGCTCCTGTTTGAGAACCACTGCCCTAGGATGACGGAAGATGCAACACCCCTGGGAAGAGGGGGCCAGGAACCTGATTAAACCCTTATTAACTGAGTGAGAGGCAATCTCACCTGTTTTTGCCTCTGATCAGCACTGGCCGTCAATCTTATAGATTGATACCACTGATCAGGGCTTGAGTCCTTAGTTCAAGGTCACTGTTAAGAGACCAAGTCAGAGCTCCAGCCCAGGGTCTGCTGACTCCTTCAGAATCAACCTCGGTTCTCAAACTGGGGCCTGGTTTACATGCCAGTTCTGGGGCCCAGGACTCTGAACACTGATAAGGCACCCCCACCTCCCCCACCTCCTAATCTACACCGTGCTGCTTCCTTCTGATAAATATGAGAACTGGAGCGCCGACTTTTTAAATCAAAAGGGAGATAGATTTAAGGCAAGAGAGGGGAAAAAAAGAAGATAAAGAGTGATTTCAAAGATCTGAGAAACCAAACCTTTTGGTGAGGAGTGGGTGAGGGAAGGCTGAGGTGGCTTGTCCTAATTAAAAAGATTAGTTAATTCAAAAACACCGGGTAAAGAGACCAGGAAGACATAAACGGTACTTTCAAGTTTTCTTAGCACTTTTTATGCCCATTATTCCCAAGTTTCACAACAACCTGCAATGAAAGGCGTGAAGGCCACTATTATCCCCATTTGACAGAAGAGAAGACTGAAGTTCTCAGTGACTAACAGTTTGTCAGTCTGCACAGTGATCGGGCTGGAAACCTAAAATTTGACCTCAGATCTATTTCAAGAACCTGTGTACCAACACCAGGTGATTTCCACATTTGGCAATCTGTCCCAAAGCAGATTCCTCCACCCCCCACATCAGGAAAAAAGCGAAGAGAAGAGCCTGTAGCAGAAATGGTGAACCCTTAAAACATGGGACTTGAACAGTGTGTGGGTTCTCCTTTAAGAACTTAACACACAAACCCAACAGCCAAGGTGTTCAGCCAAAAGAGAGAGGAAAAAAAGAGGCATATTTCTAGCCTGCATAATCATTTCTGGACCAATTCCCACTAGCAGCCTTGGAGGCGAACAGCGGCTCACTGCCAGGCTGAAGCTCCTCCACCCCCCAGGTTATGACAGAGCAGCTCTGACTCGTGTGCAGGCAAAACCCCAAAACTCAAAACAAGAAGTGAGAACAGTGGAGCTAGGAGGAACCATCAGCATTCTCCACACTGTTCTAATCTATACCATGGCCAGTTCCAGGGCCCTGGGGTCGCCTGGAACGCAGTTTTAGGAGATGATAGGATGGAACGGATATTCTTGGGGACCCACCACCCTTATTTCTGAGGAAGAATCATTAAAAGGGGGGCGGGTTCCTTATAAAGTCCCTGGGGCTGGAGCCCAAGCCAAATACAACCGAGGCATCCTCTCCTAAGGACAGCATGTCAGCCCACGCTCTCCACCTGGCCCTCCCCTCCAGGTCTGGTCCTCAGCGAAGATGAACCGAGTGGGGTTGGTGGAGTGTTCAAAAGCTAAGGAAAAGCTAGAGGAAAAATCGGGCCATCCCCCTAAGCCACGTTCCTCGCCATGTGTGTGAGGCTCCATTCAGTGCGCACCATAAGCGCTCACTGGGAACCCGGCGCCCTTGGCCAAGTCTAAGGTTGAGGAGGGGGCGTCGCCCCGCCAAGGGTCTTGGAGGCAGAGAGCCATGCCCTCCCAAACAGCCTACCTCAGTTTTGGCAGGAATGATTTTACTATAAGAAGCTAGCCAGGAAAACGAAGATCTGGGTGATTCGTGGTTTTCAGTCGGGGATGGAGGAACTTAGACCAGGAGCGCAGCGGCCCCACTCAGCTCCTCCACACTGGGGGCCTCGGGGCGGCACACCCGGGACCATGCTACCGCGGGGACAGTGAGGAAAGAAAGGTTCTCTCCTCAACTTTCTCGAAGCAAACTGCTCCGCTCTACGGCTTGCCCAGCCCTGCCCACACACCGGGTCCCAGGTTTGGCGGGGGTGGGGGGGGAGCCAGGGACCCGAGTCCCGCTCGGCGGTCACAAAGCAGCTGCACCCCAGCACGCAGCACCCTCTCCCGCCGCCCGCCAACCTGAAAGCATCTCCCTGGGCGCCTGCCTACTCCCGCCGCCCCGCAGCGGGGTCCCTGACCTGGCCACACGCATCAGACAGCGCGCCGGGCGCTCCAAAAGCCACGGCTGCTGCAGCCGCATCCCCTAGCCCCGGCCTGGCCTCTGCTCGGCTCCCCACGCCCCGGCCCTACCTTGCAGCGCGGTCAGTGCCCAGGCAGTGCCAGTGCGCCGCACGCGTCCCAGCCCGCGAGGCTCCTCCCCGGGAACTGCCCCGTACGGGGCTCCGGGCTCCGGACGAGCTCTGCCTGCTCGGGTGCTGGCTGGCCGCCGCTCGCGCCTCCCGCGCCGGCTCCTGCTGCCGCGCGCGAGGAGGGAGGGGTTGGGGGGGAAACTCCGGGCAACTCCAACTCCGGGCGCTGGAGCTCCAGCTGCAGCCGCGAGCCCGCCCGCCCGCAGCCGAGTGCGAGCGCCTGCGAAGCGAGGCTGCCCCCGCGGCCGCCTCTGAGCATGCCCAGTGCGGCCGTGGGCGAGCTCCAGCGCCCCGGCCCTGGGGCAGAAGGCTGAGCTGGGGGCCGGGGACCCGCCCCGAGCTCCCGAGCGCCGGGGAGGGAGGGAGGGGCTGGTGCAGGGAGGGAACCCGGGCTCAAAGGGCGGGGCAAAAATGGTGTTTGGAGGGCCTTGCAAGTTTCACGGGTTGTGGGAAGTTTGTGGGTTAGAAAGGTGAGCTGCCTCCGTGAGCTCCTCTGCAAGCCTAGAAAGGACGGTGAGGAAATTTATTCTCCCGGAAAGAACAGGTGGACCCAGCAGATAGGTTTTATCCAGTGTACTCGTTCCTTCAGGTCTGGGGTCTCAAACTCAAGCTAGGGCCTGGCAGGCAGTGTCAGGGAGTGAAACGGGCAGGAGGCATCGAGTGAACTGGAGAGAACTCTCAAGGCAGAGTCACTGGACTCCAAATTCCCTCTGGTATGCCGCAAGACTAGATTTTCTGGGTATTTTCAAGAAATGACAGTTTTGTGTGTGTGTGTGTGTGTGTGTGTTTTAATATAAAATATTCTGATTTTTCGATTTTGATAACTAATCCGGTTTTTAAAAAACACTCTGGACCAAACAAAACATAATGAGTTCCTTCTCTGCTCAGCCCCACAGCCGGCCAATTTGAGGATTGTGATTTCTGTGTTAAGCAAAGAGCAGCTGAGTGCCCACTGTGGTTTGGGAAGGCACCGAGGAACTCAGATGATTCAGATTCCCGTCAAAGTACAACCAGTTACTAAAGGAAACAGGTTTTCCAGGCAGAAGAGCGCTGTAGATAAATGCTGAGGCATTCAAGAAGAGAAGGAAGATACTGATGTGGAAAGGGGCGTAAGAACTAACTCGTGGGAAGTATCTTAAAGGACCGAAGTGGAAAGTCACTTTGGGTCTGAAGCAGTACTCTGCTGAAGCATTTTGGAGTCGGGGGGAAAAAAGAGGAAAAACCAGTAACATGAAGCGGTTTTATTTTAAATTTTTATATTTTTCAATTTTTGTGTTCATGGTTTAAAATACTGCACTGAAATGTTTATCTTGACGACTGAGTTCTTTGATGTCTAGTGACATCAAGACATCTTTGATGTCTCTGTAGCCTGTTTCACCCTAGGTCAGGCCCTGCCGGGGTGTCAGGTGGTAGTATCCTGGTCTGCTTGATTAAAATATAAGGAACAAGAAACACCATACTGAATGGGAAAGAGGGTCGGAGAAGTGGATGGGAACTGAGGCAGAGGAATTGATTGCCAACCTAGGACTTCCCTGGTGGCTCAGACAGTAAAGCGTCTGTTTACAATGCAGGAGACCTGGGTTTGATNCCCTACCTTGCAGCGCGGTCAGTGCCCAGGCAGTGCCAGTGCGCCGCACGCGTCCCAGCCCGCGAGGCTCCTCCCCGGGAACTGCCCCGTACGGGGCTCCGGGCTCCGGACGAGCTCTGCCTGCTCGGGTGCTGGCTGGCCGCCGCTCGCGCCTCCCGCGCCGGCTCCTGCTGCCGCGCGCGAGGAGGGAGGGGTTGGGGGGGAAACTCCGGGCAACTCCAACTCCGGGCGCTGGAGCTCCAGCTGCAGCCGCGAGCCCGCCCGCCCGCAGCCGAGTGCGAGCGCCTGCGAAGCGAGGCTGCCCCCGCGGCCGCCTCTGAGCATGCCCAGTGCGGCCGTGGGCGAGCTCCAGCGCCCCGGCCCTGGGGCAGAAGGCTGAGCTGGGGGCCGGGGACCCGCCCCGAGCTCCCGAGCGCCGGGGAGGGAGGGAGGGGCTGGTGCAGGGAGGGAACCCGGGCTCAAAGGGCGGGGCAAAAATGGTGTTTGGAGGGCCTTGCAAGTTTCACGGGTTGTGGGAAGTTTGTGGGTTAGAAAGGTGAGCTGCCTCCGTGAGCTCCTCTGCAAGCCTAGAAAGGACGGTGAGGAAATTTATTCTCCCGGAAAGAACAGGTGGACCCAGCAGATAGGTTTTATCCAGTGTACTCGTTCCTTCAGGTCTGGGGTCTCAAACTCAAGCTAGGGCCTGGCAGGCAGTGTCAGGGAGTGAAACGGGCAGGAGGCATCGAGTGAACTGGAGAGAACTCTCAAGGCAGAGTCACTGGACTCCAAATTCCCTCTGGTATGCCGCAAGACTAGATTTTCTGGGTATTTTCAAGAAATGACAGTTTTGTGTGTGTGTGTGTGTGTGTGTGTTTTAATATAAAATATTCTGATTTTTCGATTTTGATAACTAATCCGGTTTTTAAAAAACACTCTGGACCAAACAAAACATAATGAGTTCCTTCTCTGCTCAGCCCCACAGCCGGCCAATTTGAGGATTGTGATTTCTGTGTTAAGCAAAGAGCAGCTGAGTGCCCACTGTGGTTTGGGAAGGCACCGAGGAACTCAGATGATTCAGATTCCCATCAAAGTACAACCAGTTACTAAAGGAAACAGGTTTTCCAGGCAGAAGAGCGCTGTAGATAAATGCTGAGGCATTCAAGAAGAGAAGGAAGATACTGATGTGGAAAGGGGTGTAAGAACTAACTCGTGGGAAGTATCTTAAAGGACCGAAGTGGAAAGTCACTTTGGGTCTGAAGCAGTACTCTGCTGAAGCATTTTGGAGTCGGGGGGAAAAAAGAGGAAAAACCAGTAACATGAAGCGGTTTTATTTTAAATTTTTATATTTTTCAATTTTTGCGTTCATGGTTTAAAATACTGCACTGAAATGTTTATCTTGACGACTGAGTTCTTTGATGTCTAGTGACATCAAGACATCTTTGATGTCTCTGTAGCCTGTTTCACCCTAGGTCAGGCCCTGCCGGGGTGTCAGGTGGTAGTATCCTGGTCTGCTTGATTAAAATATAAGGAACAAGAAACACCATACTGAATGGGAAAGAGGGTCGGAGAAGTGGATGGGAACTGAGGCAGAGGAATTGATTGCCAACCTAGGACTTCCCTGGTGGCTCAGACAGTAAAGCGTCTGTTTACAATGCAGGAGACCTGGGTTTGATCCCTGGGTTGGGAAGTTCCCCTGGAGAAGGAAATGGCAATCCACTCCAGGACTATTGCCTGGAAAATCCCATGGACAGAGGAGCCTGGTAGGCTACAGCCCATGGGGTTGCAAAGAGTCAGACATGACTGAGCGACTTCGGTTCAGGGCATATTTAGGCTTCCCTGCTGGCTCAGTTGGTTAATAAAAGGGATTTCCCTAATAAATTCACATGTTGCTGCTTATTTCTGGAGAGGCTTTTGGTAAGGCTAGATTACTGCCAACAAGTAGGGCTCCTGGGTCTAAGCCTCAGCCATTTTCTACCAGGTTTCCATTAGCAATGGCTCCACTTCTAAGCTGCAAATTCCTGGTCTGTGAAATGAAAAACAGTTCTCATAGTGTTTATGTGAGGATTTACAGCAGCAGTATACGTCTAAGGGCTTTGAAAGCTCTGAAAATTTAAGCAAATATAAGGCATTGTTCTTATCTACACATCATCTATATGCAATCTAAATTTAAACAAGGAAATTCTATAGCTTTAAAAAAATAGTCTTAGGTAGTAAGCATCTTTGATTTAGCAAGCTCTCTGTGTGTTCAGAATTCTGTTTACAGGTCTTCAGAATCTCCTTTTGGGTAATTCAGTGATTTTGTGAATTAAAATGTCCCTGAACAGGAAGAAATATATGAAGGAGATTAAGAGGTACAGACTTCTAGTTGCAAAATAAGTGAGTTACAGGTATAAAATGTACGGTATGGAATATAGTCATTAACGATGTAATATCTTACTATGATGACAGATGGTAACCAGGCTCACCATGGTGATCATTTTGAAATGTATAGAAATATCAAATGACTATGTCATGTAATAGGAACCAACACAGCAGTATAGATCAATTATACTTTAAAAACAAACTCAAAGAAAAAGAGATCAGATTTGTCATCACCAGAGGCTAGGGGTGAGGGGAAGGGGAATGGGTGAGGGTAGTCAAAAGTACAAACTTCCAGTTATGAGATAAATCTGTACTGAGTATATAATGTAAACCACTATAAATATAATTGACACTGCTACACATTATACATGAAAGGTAAGTGAGCAAATCCTAACAGATTACAAGGAATTTTTTATGTACACAAGATGAGGGATGTTCACTAAACTTACTGTGATAATACTTTCATGATGTATGTAAGTCAACTCATTATACTGTACACCTTAAATGTATACAGTGCTGTATGTCAGTTCTGTCTCAGTAAAATTGGAACATGATCGTGAATGCCTTGTTGCCAAATTCAGGCTTAAATTGAAGAAAGTAGGGAAAAACCACTGGACCACTGAGGTTTGACCTAAATCAAATCCCTTACGATTATANGCTCCACTTCTAAGCTGCAAATTCCTGGTCTGTGAAATGAAAAACAGTTCTCATAGTGTTTATGTGAGGATTTACAGCAGCAGTATACGTCTAAGGGCTTTGAAAGCTCTGAAAATTTAAGCAAATATAAGGCATTGTTCTTATCTACACATCATCTATATGCAATCTAAATTTAAACAAGGAAATTCTATAGCTTTAAAAAAATAGTCTTAGGTAGTAAGCATCTTTGATTTAGCAAGCTCTCTGTGTGTTCAGAATTCTGTTTACAGGTCTTCAGAATCTCCTTTTGGGTAATTCAGTGATTTTGTGAATTAAAATGTCCCTGAACAGGAAGAAATATATGAAGGAGATTAAGAGGTACAGACTTCTAGTTGCAAAATAAGTGAGTTACAGGTATAAAATGTACGGTATGGAATATAGTCATTAACGATGTAATATCTTACTATGATGACAGATGGTAACCAGGCTCACCATGGTGATCATTTTGAAATGTATAGAAATATCAAATGACTATGTCATGTAATAGGAACCAACACAGCAGTATAGATCAATTATACTTTAAAAACAAACTCAAAGAAAAAGAGATCAGATTTGTCATCACCAGAGGCTAGGGGTGAGGGGAAGGGGAATGGGTGAGGGTAGTCAAAAGTACAAACTTCCAGTTATGAGATAAATCTGTACTGAGTATATAATGTAAACCACTATAAATATAATCGACACTGCTACACATTATACATGAAAGGTAAGTGAGCAAATCCTAACAGATTACAAGGAATTTTTTATGTACACAAGATGAGGGATGTTCACTAAACTTACTGTGATAATACTTTCATGATGTATGTAAGTCAACTCATTATACTGTACACCTTAAATGTATACAGTGCTGTATGTCAGTTCTGTCTCAGTAAAATTGGAACATGATCGTGAATGCCTTGTTGCCAAATTCAGGCTTAAATTGAAGAAAGTAGGGAAAAACCACTGGACCACTGAGGTTTGACCTAAATCAAATCCCTTACGATTATACAGTGGAAGTGAGAAATAGATTCAAGGGATTAAAACTAATAGACAGAGTGCCTGAAGAACCATGGATGAAGGTTCATCACACTGTACAGGAGGCAGTGATCAAGATCATCCCCAAGAAAAAGAAATGCAGAAAGGCAAAATGGTTGTCTGATGAGGACTTACAAATAGCTGAGAAAATAGAAGAAGGTAAAGGCAAAGGAAACTCAGCAGTGGCCACAGGACTGGAAAAGGTCAGTTTTCATTCCAATCCCAAAGATAGGCAATGCCAAAGCATGATCAAACTACCACACAGTTGCACTCATCTCACACGCTAGTAAAGTAATGCTCAAAATTCTCCAAGCCAGGCTTCAGCAATACGTGAACCGTGAACTTCCAGATGTTCAAGCTGGTTTTAGAAAAGGCGGAGGAACCAGAGATCAAATTGCCAACATCCACTGGATCATGGAAAAAGCAAGAGAATTCCAGAAAAATATCTATTTCTGCTTTATTGACTATGCCAAAGCCTTTGACTGTGTGGATCACAATAAACTGTGGAAAAATCTGAAAGAGATGGGAATACCAGACCATCTGACCTGCCTCTTGAGAAATCTGTATGCAGGTCAGGAAGCAACAGTTAGAAGTGGACATGCAACAACAGACTGGTTCCAAATAGGAAAAAGAATACCTCAAGGTTGTATATTGTCACCCTGCTTATTTAACTTCTATGCAGAGTACATCATGAGACATGCTGGGATGGACGAAGCACAAGCTGGAATCAAGACTGCCAGGAGAATATCAATAACCTCAGATATGCAGATGACACCACCCTTATGGCAGAAAATGAAAAAGAACTAAAGAGCCTCTTAAGGAAAGTGAAAGAGCAGTATTAAAATGTTGGCTTCAAGCTCAGTATTCAGAAGACCAAGATCATGGTATCTGGTCCCATCACTTCATGGCAAATAGATGGGGAAACAGTGGGAATAGTGGCTGACTTAATTTTGGGGGGCTCCAGAATCACTGCAGATGGTGATTCCAGTCATGAAATTAGACACTTACTCCTTGGAAGGAAAGCTATGAACAACCTAGACAGCATATTAAAAAGCACACACATTACTTTGTCAACAAAGGTCCATCTAGTCAAGGCTATGGTTTTTCCAGTAGTCATGCATGGATATGAGAGTTGGACAATAAAGAAAGCAGAGCACCGAAGAATTGATGCTTTTGAACTGTGGTGCTGTCTTGAGAGTCCCTTGGACTGCAAGGAGATCCAACCAGTCCATCCTAAAGGAGATCAGTCCTGGGTGTTCATTGGAAGGACTGATGCTGAGGCTGAAACTCCAATACTTTGGCCACCTCATGTGAAGAGCTGACTCACTGGAAAAGACCTTGATGCTGGGAGGGATTGGGGGCAGGAGGAGAAGAGGATGACAGAGGATGAAATGGCTGGATGGCATCACCGACTCGATGCACATGAGTCTGGGTGAACTCCGGGAGTTGCTGATGGGCAAGGAGGCCTGGCATCCTGCAATTATTGGGGTCACAAAGAATCGGACATGACTGAGTGACTGAATTGAACTGAAAGGCAAAGTGGAAAAGGAAAGATATACCCATTTGAATGCAGAGTTCCAGAGGATAGCAAGGAGAGATAAGAAAGCCTTCCCTAGTGATCAGTGCAAAGAAATAGAGGAAAACAATAGAATGGGAAAGACTAGAGATCTCCTCAAGAAAATTAGAGATACCACAGGAATATTTCATGCAAAGATGCATCCAATAGATGACAGAAATGGTATGGACCTAACAGAAGCAGAAGATGTTAAGAGGTGGCAAGAATACACAGAAGAACTATCCCAAAAAGATCTTCATGACCCAGATAACCACGATGGTGTGATCACCCAGCTAGAGCCAGACATCCTGGAATGTGAAGTCAAGTGGGCCTTAGGATGCATCACTACGAACAAAGCTAGAGGAGGTGATGAAATTCCAGTTGAGCTATTTCAAATCCTAAAAGATGATGCTGTGAAAGTACTATACTCAATATGCCAGCAAGTTTGGAAAACTCAGCAGTGGCCACAGAACTGGAAAAGGTCAGTTTTCATTCCAATCCCAAAGAAAAGCAATGCCAAAGAATGTTCAGACTACCGCACAATTGCACTCATCTCACACCCTAGCATGGAGAAGGCGATGGCACCCCACTCCAGTACTCTTGCCTGGAAAATCCCATGGACGGAGGAGCCTGGTAGGCTGCAGTCCACGGGGTCGCTAGGAGTTGGACATGACTGAGCAACTTCACTCTCACTTTTCACTTTCATGCATTGGAGAAGGAAATGGCAACATACTCCAGTGTTCTTGCCTGGAGAATCCCAGGGACGGGGGAGCCTGGTAGGCTGCTGTCTATGGGGTCGCACAGAGTCAGACACGACTGAAGTGACTTAGCAGCAGCAGTAGCAGTACACCCTAGCAAAGTAATGCTCAAAATCCTCCAGGCAAGGTTTCAACAGTACATGAACTTCCAGATGTTCAAGCTGGTTTTAGAAAAGGCAGAGGAACCAGAGATCAAATTGCCAACATCTGCTGGATCATTGAAAAAGCAAGAGAATTTCAAAAGTACATCTACCTCTGCTTCATTGACTGTGCCAAAGCCTTTCACCTTGTAGATCACAACAAACTGTGGAAAATTCTTCAAGAGATGGGAATACCAGACCACTTGACATGCCTCCTGAAAAATCTGTATGCAGGTCAAGAAAAAGGAGTACATCAAGGCTGTATATTGTTACCCTGCTTATTTAACTTATCTGCAGAGTACATCATGCAAAATGCTGGACTGGATGAAGCACAAGCTGGAATCAAGATCGCTGGGAGAAATAACCCCAGATATGCAGATGACACCACCCTTACGGCAGAAAATGAAGAAGAACAAAAGAGCCTCTTGATGAAAGTGAAGAGGAGAGTGAAAAGTTGGCTTAAAAGTCAGTATTCAGAAAACTAAGATCATGGTGTCTGGTCCTATCACTTCATGGCAAGTAGATGGGGAAACAGTGGAAACAGTGAGAGACTTTATTTTGGGGGGGCTCCAAAATCACTGCAGATAGTGACTGCAGCCCTGAAATTAAAAGACACTTGTTCCTTGGAAGAAAAGCTATGACCAAGCTATATAGCATATTAAAAAGCAGAGACATTAATTTGCTGACAAGATCCATCTAGTCAAATCTATGGTTTTTCCAGTAGTCATGTATGGATGTGAGAGTTGGACTATAAAGAAATCTGAGTGCCAAAAAATTAATGCTTTTGAACTGTGGTGTTGCAAAAGGCTCTTGAAAATCCCTTGGACTGCAGGGAGATCCAACCAGTCCATCCTAAAGGAAATCAGTCCTGATTATTCATTGGAAGGACTGATGCTGAAGCCAAAACTCCAATCCTTTGGCCAAGTGATGGGAAGAATTGACTCATTGAGAAAGACCCTGATGCTGGGAAAAATTGAAGGCGGGAGGAGAAGGGGATGATAGAGGATGAGACGGTTGGATGACACCACTGACTCAATGGACATGAGTCTGAGTGAGCTCTGGGAGTTAGTGATGGACAGGGAAGCCTGGCATGTATAGTCCATGGGGTCTTGAAGAGCTGGACATGACTGTGTGACTGAACTGAATTGAAAACTGGAAGGGAAAAAAAAATGTTGCTGCACCAGTTTCTATTGCCACTTCCCTTCTACCACCTTCCTTTTTAAAAATCTTCCTTTTTATTTTTTGTTTTCTCAATATTGCAGATCTAACTGAAAATGGCTTTCCCACACCCGCCCCCCACCCCCAACACACACACACAGAAGCAGATGGCAGCAGTGTAGTCTCTGTCTCAACCAGACACCTAGGACTTCCCTCATTGCCCTGGGAGATTTCTCCTGCAGGTGAACTCATTGGTTGCTGCATTCCTGAAGAACAGGCCACTGCTTATCTATGGGAAGCATTTTAAGCATGCAGACCTTGCAAAGAAAAAAAAAAAAATTAGGTGTTTATATAAGAAGTTATGGGAAGGAGGAAGTACCTGGCCCAGGACCTGGCACATAACAGGTACTTGCAAATATCTGCAGAGTCAGACACGACTGAGCGTCTTCACTTTCCCTTTTCACTTTCATGCATTGGAGAAGAACATGGCAACCCACTCCAGTGTTCTTGGCTAGAGAATCCCAGGGACAGTGGAGCCTGATGGGCTGCTGTGCTGATGTGCTGATGGGTTGCACAGAGTCGGACCTGACTGAAGCGACTTAGCAGCAGCAGCAAAATAAATAGCCATTTCCATCATCAAAATCTCTGGTATCTCTGTTTCGCTTCCCACAGTTCCTCAGAATTATTTTTAAAAATCACAACAATGATAAAGTTGTACAGGAGAGCAAAAAGAACAGGATGTAAAAATTTATAAAGGGAGTGGCTTTGTGCTTTTACAAAGTAAAATGCTTTAGCTACTTAAATTTTAAATTAATTGTTTTTTCAATTATTTTATTACTTATAGTAATTAATACATAATAATAAAAAAGAAGCTCAAGGCAAAAAACCCAAAAAACCCACTAGAGAAAAAAAGTAAGTTTCCCTCCCCCAAAACTACTATTATTACTGGTTTCTTACATGTAAATACAGAAATACCCAATGAGCATGAAAACAAGCATACTTGGCTTTTTCCCTTAAAGTCTGACCCTAAAACTATACCACCGAAGATACCAAATTGCAGACTTTTAAATGACTTATGTTCTGGAATAGAAAAGGAAACCATGAAATCGGTTTTCTCTCATGGCACAAGTCAACTCGTGGCCGTGAGGATACCAGATCACATGGTGAGCTGAGCTTTGAGTGGTACAATAAAAACTGAGTTCAGGTTGGCCTCTCCTGAACTGTGCCCACTGCCAACCACAGCGTAAAACACCAACACGTTTAGGTGTCCTAGATTGCCTTTGCTATAGAAGGAGATACTGTCTAAATAACAAATGGAATGAATTGCCGTGAACAAAGAGCTTGACCTAGGGAACTGTGCATTATAACATCACTATTTTTAACACCATCACTTATGGTATAGTATCATCAATCACAGTATATCTTCAAGTCTGGTAAAATCAGTATTAAAAATATATATCCTATACAGCATGGTTAATAGCTTTCCAAAGTCTTCATTCCAAGGATGTGACTTCAGGTGAGAAAGTCAGGAAGCCTCAATTTATCAACCTTTAGGCTGATCCATGTGAAACTGCTATTTTTGTTAGTCACAGTCACTTGAATATTGGCAATTTCATATGGTTCAATCAACCAAAAATTATACATTGCTTTTAGACCTGAAAGAGTCTTTCTTTAAGTTGCGAGGCACGCCATTCATTTTCCCAGAAGAGCTGTGTCACCAAACCAGCTCACAGAAGCCTATTTATTAATAATATTTGCTGTTGTAATGTACCAGAGTTGGACGCACTCTGTAGAGAAGGGTCAAAAAGAAGGACATTTCTTTTCCTGTCTCAGTGAGTATAGCACCAGTCTTGGCCTTAACATGGGTAAAAAGAATCTTTAGCTCCTTTCTGCTTTTGTGCCTTACGCCCCAGTATTCTCCTAAAACCTTTCTAGGTGCCTCTAGTCCCCTCTCTCACCCAGAGTGGCCGTTGCTTTTCTAGTCTTAAAAATCAACATTCCTTTCAGTTCAGTTCAGTCGCTCAGTCGTGCCTGACTCTTTGTGACCCCATGAATTATAGCATGCCAGCATTCCTTAGTATAATGCAAATTAGAACTAAATAAAATAACTGGAGTAAACTAAATCACATTCATCTGTGGAAGACTATCAACTTTTCCAAAGATATATGCAATTTTAGAAATATTTTGTGGTCTCGGAGGAACATCTCCATAATAAAATTCCACAGTATGAGGAGTGATAAGAGCAACGAGCCTAGTTGAGAGGGGTAGGAACAATATATTGAAGAACTTTTACTTCCTTTCCCTATCATTCTATAGTCTGTCATTTATTCCCATCCACTGTCTTCAAAACTATGGATTCTTTTGAAATTTGGGGTCGCATTTCACTTTCCAGTGATTCCCCTGGCAATAGCAGAGAGCATCTCCAGGCTAGGATAGATCTGTAGCTCTTGCTTGTGGGTATCATTTGTAGATTGGAAATGAAATGTCTCATATCTAGTGGCATGAATATGGTGGGGTTCAGGAGGCCTGCAGGGCTTTCCTGGTGCCTCAGATGGTAAAGAATCCACCTGCAATGCAGAAGACCCAGGTTCTATTCCTGGGTTGTGAAGATCCTCTGTGAAGAGAATGGCTACCTACTCCAGTATTCTTGCCTGGAGAATCCCATGAACAGAGGAGCCTGGTAGGCTACAGTCTATGGGGTTGCATAGAGTTGGACTCAGCTGAGCTACCAACACTTATACACCTATCAGTGGAGCTTATGCCTAGGATCCTAGTCTATTTCCCTCGTAATTAGTCTTGTTCTGTGATTTTACTTTTTAAGGTTCCTACCCAGTTTATAACTGGAGTTCATCTTCTTTGTTGACTGAGTTGCTCTAAGATAACATTTTGTTCCTAATTTACAAACCCTCTAGTTTCTTTGTCTCCTGTACTTTTGAGAATAGGGTAAATATTAACTATTGACATGAAACATGGTGGAACTGAGTCAACTGCCATTCATTGTAGGGGAATATTACTTAGAGGCATGACAAACAGCCATTCTCAGTCTTCCTTTCATCTTTATTTGCCTTCCATTTTCCTCAAAGCTCCTTTTTGCTTCTTTAATGATATTACTTTATCCTCTAAGCTGCTTCAACTTGCATATACCAACATATAGATAAGACATAGAATAAAACAAGAAGCAGTTCCTTGAAAAAAATAAAACTAAAGAAGTTTTAGTCTCGCAAAAAGACGGTTATGTCCTGGACTTCACTGCTCTGTTTTTAAATAATTGCATACTGTGGGAGAAAGGACATGAATTTTATTTTAGACAGATTATGTTTGAACCCGTGCTTCAACTCTTGTTTATAGCCTTGGGCAAAGTCTAAATACTAGATTTCTTATCTCCAAAAAATGCACATGGTTTTAATTGGAGGATTAAAAAGGAACACACACATAATATTTAGCATAGACCTACCCACAGGAAGTGCTGAATAAATATTACTTTCTACCCATGACCACTATCTTGGTAACTTCCAGAAAAATGGGAAAGGGAAATCTATAGTTTGTTTTGGATTTCCAGTCCAAACTGTTTCTAAGAAGCCTCTGTGCTATAGCAATCATATTTTATCTCTACAGCCACAATATAGCATTCCTATTTTCATGAAAACAATTTTACCTATATCAGTTCAGTTCAGTTCAGTTCAGTTGCTCAGTCGTGTCCGACTCTTTGCGACCCCATGAACTGCAGCACGCCAGGCCTCCCTATCCATCACAAACTCCCGGAGTTCACTCAGACCCGCGTTCATCGAGTCAGTGATGCCATCCAGCCATCTCATCCTTTGTTGCCCCCCTCTCCTCCTGCCCCTAATCGCTCCCAGCATCAGAGTCTTTTTCCAATGAGTCATCTCTTCGCATGAGGTTGCCAAAGTACTGGAGTTTCAGCTTTAGCATCATTCCTGCCAAAGAAATCCCAGGGCTGATCTCCTTCAGAATGGACTGGTTGGATCTCCTTGCAGTCCAAGGGACTCTCAAGAGTCTTCTCCAACACCACAGTTCAAAAGCATCAATTCTTCGGCGCTCAGCTTTCTTCACCATCCAACTCTCACATCCATACATGACCACTGGAAAAACCATATCCTTGACTAGATGGATCTTTGTTGGCAAAGTAATGTCTTTGCTTTTCAATATGCTCTCTAGGTTGGTCATAACTTTTCTTCCAATAAGTAAGCGTCTTTTAATTTCATGGCTACAGTCACCATCTGCAGTGATTTTACATATATAGAAGGTGCTTTTTATAAAATTTCCACCTTCTCCTGCTCAAGTGTCCTAGTGTTTTCACCTATTACTATTTCCACAGAAAAGGCCTAAGCTGGAGTGGGAAGGGGAATTAATAGTTTAAAGATTTCAACATTTGTACTTATTAAGTTAGGACTCATGGCAACCCACTCCAGTATTCTTGCCTGGAGAATTCCATGGACGGAGGAGCCTGGTGGGCTACAGTCCACGGGGTCACAAAGAGTCAGACAAGACTGAGCGACTTAACTAACTTAACTAATATAAGTTTAGACAGTGAATAGTTCTGAATTTCAACCACAAATATTCAGGTGTAACTCCTCTTGTCTCCTAACTTACTTGAATTAAAAATCCTTCCTGAAGAATAGTATTCAGCTGAAAAATAAAAATCTACTAAGGCAATTAACGATCACCTTCAGCTACCCCTCCACCTTAACTCAGACCTGGTTTGTTGCATTAAATTCAGAGTTTGATAGACTGAAGCATTCTAATCAATGCATTTGAAGGACCTATTTTTGTTTTAAAATGACTTTCTCCACCAAGATCCAGAAAAGCGGCCAGGCTTTGAGTGAACAAAGAATTGCTTCTTCTGCTTACACACAGAGCTGCCATCTCTCCCTGGTCTCTCTGCTGCTCATTTACAGGATAGAATGATGCAATCTGTTCACAAACTGAAGACAGGTCATCCCTGTCACATCTGGCAGCTCTTTCCCTTCTGTTTGTTATGGGCCCTGAGCCCTGCCAAAGACTAACAGTGAAAGAAGCACGTAATGCTGTGTCCCAGAGGCTCTCAGGCCACATGGACCTGTCCAGCCATGGGTGACCCTATAATTCCCCACTGATATANCCTTCTGTTTGTTATGGGCCCTGAGCCCTGCCAAAGACTAACAGTGAAAGAAGCACGTAATGCTGTGTCCCAGAGGCTCTCAGGCCACATGGACCTGCCCAGCCATGGGTGACCCTATAATTCCCCACTGATACAGCCTCACCTTGCCAACGTGCAGCTTAGGACTTTGCCAGTGAAATTGCACATTTCAGACTAGGAGCTTCAGTATTATTTGGAAGCTTGTTAGAGATACAGATTTCTGTCTACCCAGACCAGGTGAATCAGAATCTGCATTTTAACAAGATTGCCAGGTGATTCATCTGTACGTTAAAGTTTAAGGAGTTCTGCCCCAGAACACCCAGCCAAGAAAGACAAGGAGAAAAGAAAAGACACTTCAATGGTGAAATCTGTTTCCTTTGCCCTGGATGCCCTTTCTCACTCCAATCCACAGGCCTCATCTCTGCGTATCTAAATCCTAACCTGTTTTTCTTTGAGTTGTCTGAAGTGCCTGTTCTGTGGAAACCTTTACTGATCATGTCAGCTAGAAGCATTTCCCCTCACTTACCTGGATCTTCTCTTTGGCTCTTATTGGGGGTCTGTTTACACTGTGCCAGTATTTTGCATGTGTCTAATCCATCCTGCTTGAGGCTTGAGATTTGCCAGAACCTTCTTTTTATCTTCTAGAGTGTCTAGCACAGTGGGCCCTGGGTTGGTGGTGCAGTGGCGGGGGGAGCTATTTATTAGTTGAAAGAAAGAGAGGAAGCAAAGAAGGGAGGGATGGAAGGAGGGAAGAAAGAAGAAAGAACTCCATTAGTGAAGTAAGTATTTCTGAAAAATTTAGTTGAGCCCCAGAGGTGGACTTGAGCCTGTTCAAAATAGAAACCCAGGAATCGCATCACGTCCAGTCCAAAAGAGCCCCAGTACACTGGGCATGGAACTGTCACAGTTTCCAAGCGTTAACTGGACCAGATTAGGTTCAAATCTACCCCATCACTGGAGAAGGAAATGACAACCCGCTCCAGTATTCTTGCCTGGAGAATCCCATGGACAGAGGAGCCTGGAGAGCTACAGTCCATGGCGTCACAGAGTCAGACACGACTAACTAGTGTGAGCCAACCCATCACCGCACTCACCATCCAGAACTGGCCCAAAGCAGGCCTCTTTCTGGAGTAGAATTACAATTCTATCTGCTAGGGCCTTGACCCCCAGCTTTAAGAAAGTGTGCTATAGGCTCTGAAAGGATTACCTCTTCACCTGCTTCCTGTTCTGTTTCCATTTGAAAGTCAATACACTCTTTTTTTCTTTAAAAAAAAAAAAGATATTTAAAAAATATTTTTCAGAATCTAATCTTTTTAAAATTTTTTTGATGTA
Organism: Raphicerus campestris; assembly: GCA_006410735.1. Classification (NCBI taxonomy): domain Eukaryota; kingdom Metazoa; phylum Chordata; class Mammalia; order Artiodactyla; family Bovidae; genus Raphicerus; species Raphicerus campestris. The sequence continues at coordinate 462,114 of SJYW01004301.1, forward strand.
TTTTTTTTTAACCATTTTTAAAGTATTTACTGAATTTGTAACGATATTGCTCCTGTTTTATGTTCTAGTTTATTGGCTTCAAGGCANGTTTATAACTGGAGTTCATCTTCTTTGTTGACTGAGTTGCTCTAAGATAACATTTTGTTCCTAATTTACAAACCCTCTAGTTTCTTTGTCTCCTGTACTTTTGAGAATAGGGTAAATATTAACTATTGACATGAAACATGGTGGAACTGAGTCAACTGCCATTCATTGTAGGGGAATATTACTTAGAGGCATGACAAACAGCCATTCTCAGTCTTCCTTTCATCTTTATTTGCCTTCCATTTTCCTCAAAGCTCCTTTTTGCTTCTTTAATGATATTACTTTATCCTCTAAGCTGCTTCAACTTGCATATACCAACATATAGATAAGACATAGAATAAAACAAGAAGCAGTTCCTTGAAAAAAATAAAACTAAAGAAGTTTTAGTCTCGCAAAAAGACGGTTATGTCCTGGACTTCACTGCTCTGTTTTTAAATAATTGCATACTGTGGGAGAAAGGACATGAATTTTATTTTAGACAGATTATGTTTGAACCCGTGCTTCAACTCTTGTTTATAGCCTTGGGCAAAGTCTAAATACTAGATTTCTTATCTCCAAAAAATGCACATGGTTTTAATTGGAGGATTAAAAAGGAACACACACATAATATTTAGCATAGACCTACCCACAGGAAGTGCTGAATAAATATTACTTTCTACCCATGACCACTATCTTGGTAACTTCCAGAAAAATGGGAAAGGGAAATCTATAGTTTGTTTTGGATTTCCAGTCCAAACTGTTTCTAAGAAGCCTCTGTGCTATAGCAATCATATTTTATCTCTACAGCCACAATATAGCATTCCTATTTTCATGAAAACAATTTTACCTATATCAGTTCAGTTCAGTTCAGTTCAGTTGCTCAGTCGTGTCCGACTCTTTGCGACCCCATGAACTGCAGCACGCCAGGCCTCCCTATCCATCACAAACTCCCGGAGTTCACTCAGACCCGCGTTCATCGAGTCAGTGATGCCATCCAGTCATCTCATCCTTTGTTGCCCCCCTCTCCTCCTGCCCCTAATCGCTCCCAGCATCAGAGTCTTTTTCCAATGAGTCATCTCTTCGCATGAGGTCGCCAAAGTATTGGAGTTTCAGCTTTAGCATCATTCCTGCCAAAGAAATCCCAGGGCTGATCTCCTTCAGAATGGACTGGTTGGATCTCCTTGCAGTCCAAGGGACTCTCAAGAGTCTTCTCCAACACCACAGTTCAAAAGCATCAATTCTTCGGCGCTCAGCTTTCTTCACCATCCAACTCTCACATCCATACATGACCACTGGAAAAACCATATCCTTGACTAGATGGATCTTTGTCGGCAAAGTAATGTCTTTGCTTTTCAATATGCTCTCTAGGTTGGTCATAACTTTTCTTCCAATAAGTAAGCGTCTTTTAATTTCATGGCTACAGTCACCATCTGCAGTGATTTTACATATATAGAAGGTGCTTTTTATAAAATTTCCACCTTCTCCTGCTCAAGTGTCCTAGTGTTTTCACCTATTACTATTTCCACAGAAAAGGCCTAAGCTGGAGTGGGAAGGGGAATTAATAGTTTAAAGATTTCAACATTTGTACTTATTAAGTTAGGACTCATGGCAACCCACTCCAGTATTCTTGCCTGGAGAATTCCATGGACGGAGGAGCCTGGTGGGCTACAGTCCACGGGGTCACAAAGAGTCAGACAAGACTGAGCGACTTAACTAACTTAACTAATATAAGTTTAGACAGTGAATAGTTCTGAATTTCAACCACAAATATTCAGGTGTAACTCCTCTTGTCTCCTAACTTACTTGAATTAAAAATCCTTCCTGAAGAATAGTATTCAGCTGAAAAATAAAAATCTACTAAGGCAATTAACGATCACCTTCAGCTACCCCTCCACCTTAACTCAGACCTGGTTTGTTGCATTAAATTCAGAGTTTGATAGACTGAAGCATTCTAATCAATGCATTTGAAGGACCTATTTTTGTTTTAAAATGACTTTCTCCACCAAGATCCAGAAAAGCGGCCAGGCTTTGAGTGAACAAAGAATTGCTTCTTCTGCTTACACACAGAGCTGCCATCTCTCCCTGGTCTCTCTGCTGCTCATTTACAGGATAGAATGATGCAATCTGTTCACAAACTGAAGACAGGTCATCCCTGTCACATCTGGCAGCTCTTTCCCTTCTGTTTGTTATGGGCCCTGAGCCCTGCCAAAGACTAACAGTGAAAGAAGCACGTAATGCTGTGTCCCAGAGGCTCTCAGGCCACATGGACCTGCCCAGCCATGGGTGACCCTATAATTCCCCACTGATACAGCCTCACCTTGCCAACGTGCAGCTTAGGACTTTGCCAGTGAAATTGCACATTTCAGACTAGGAGCTTCAGTATTATTTGGAAGCTTGTTAGAGATACAGATTTCTGTCTACCCAGACCAGGTGAATCAGAATCTGCATTTTAACAAGATTGCCAGGTGATTCATCTGTACGTTAAAGTTTAAGGAGTTCTGCCCCAGAACACCCAGCCAAGAAAGACAAGGAGAAAAGAAAAGACACTTCAATGGTGAAATCTGTTTCCTTTGCCCTGGATGCCCTTTCTCACTCCAATCCGCAGGCCTCATCTCTGCGTATCTAAATCCTAACCTGTTTTTCTTTGAGTTGTCTGAAGTGCCTGTTCTGTGGAAATCTTTACTGATCATGTCAGCTAGAAGCATTTCCCCTCACTTACCTGGATCTTCTCTTTGGCTCTTATTGGGGGTCTGTTTACACTGTGCCAGTATTTTGCATGTGTCTAATCCATCCTGCTTGAGGCTTGAGATTTGCCAGAACCTTCTTTTTATCTTCTAGAGTGTCTAGCACAGTGGGCCCTGGGTTGGTGGTGCAGTGGCGGGGGGAGCTATTTATTAGTTGAAAGAAAGAGAGGAAGCAAAGAAGGGAGGGATGGAAGGAGGGAAGAAAGAAGAAAGAACTCCATTAGTGAAGTAAGTATTTCTGAAAAATTTAGTTGAGCCCCAGAGGTGGACTTGAGCCTGTTCAAAATAGAAACCCAGGAATCGCATCACGTCCAGTCCAAAAGAGCCCCAGTACACTGGGCATGGAACTGTCACAGTTTCCAAGCGTTAACTGGACCAGATTAGGTTCAAATCTACCCCATCACTGGAGAAGGAAATGACAACCCGCTCCAGTATTCTTGCCTGGAGAATCCCATGGACAGAGGAGCCTGGAGAGCTACAGTCCATGGCGTCACAGAGTCAGACACGAGTAACTAGTGTGAGCCAACCCATCACCGCACTCACCATCCAGAACTGGCCCAAAGCAGGCCTCTTTCTGGAGTAGAATTACAATTCTATCTGCTAGGGCCTTGACCCCCAGCTTTAAGAAAGTGTGCTATAGGCTCTGAAAGGATTACCTCTTCACCTGCTTCCTGTTCTGTTTCCATTTGAAAGTCAATACACTCTTTTTTTCTTTAAAAAAAAAAAAGATATTTAAAAAATATTTTTCAGAATCTAATCTTTTTAAAATTTTTTTGATGTATTTTTTTTTAACCATTTTTAAAGTATTTACTGAATTTGTAACGATATTGCTCCTGTTTTATGTTCTAGTTTATTGGCTTCAAGGCATGTGGGAATCTTAGCTCCCTGACCAGGGATCGAACCCTAACTCCTTGCATTGGAAGGAGGAGTCTGAACCACTGGGCCACCAGGGAAGTCCCTTTCAGATTCTAGCACCTTTCTTTAGAAAGAAATCTTATTGAAAAAATATTTAGTGTTTCTAATTCAAGTTTTTGTAATGCATCCTTGAGTAAAGGTAATGAGTTTCTGGCTATAAGTAATAAGTCAAAAGAACAAGTCATTTTATTGCTCTTGATAGCTGAGTCAATGAAAAACCTTGACTCTAGATCAGATTTATGATATCATATTCACAATAAACATATCTTCCCAACAGACATCCTGGTGTCATTATAATTTTACCACACATAAAATATAATGGAAAATGTTCCCGGGACTTAAGGACTTTTAAGAAATTAGACTTTACTAGTGTCAATACTGTTGTGACTCATACAATGAGTAGATGACCCACATGGGGAGACTTTCCTGTAGGAGTGGAGTTCATGAGCAGTAGGTATGTTTCCTAGATAAGCTTTTTAAAAGTTTGGCCTAATTATTCAAGATTGGTCATTTTGGGGGTACTGGTGATAATACTTTCAAAGAAATACTGTTGATCCTGTGGGTAGAGGGAATAATAAAAAATTGTAGTCCTGTGGTCTCCACCTCTGTGAGTTTCTAACAAGGAAATAGCTCTATTGTAGCAGAGTTAGTTACGATAGCAAAATAGGTAACACTTCTCAGAAAACAGGAAATGATTAAGTGTATTTTGTCATATATATTTGATAGAGTATTATGTACATTTTATAAACAACATATGGGGTAACTAACTAGAGGCTATTTATGAAACCAGGTTAATTTCATTAGAAGTTCAGCACATAAAGTTGTATATTATTTCAACTAATCACACACCTAACATTAAAAATTTATTCAGGCACTGTTCTAGAACTGGGATGCAGTAGGGATTCCTGATATAAGGACCTCACAGTCCAATGTGGAAGAAAATTATTAAACAGATATACATTTACAAACTATGACCTGTGTTATGAAGTAAGAGTGTATATATAATGGAGAACTTAGGCTGATTTGGGAAAGAGGGTATTCATCAAGAAACACTCTCTGAGGAAATGAAGGAAGAATCAGAGTTAGATAAGGGAGGACTTGGGGAGAACGTTCCAGATGGAAACAAAGAACAGAGGGGCAGAAACTCAGAGGTGGGAAAGAGCTTGATGCCGTTACAGAAACAGAAGGACTACAGTGATTAGAGCACAATAAGAGGAGAATGGTAGACACTGGGGACCCAGCTCCTGAGACGCCTTCAGAAGTTATCTTTTTGTCTCTTGGGGANTTATGGCAGAAAGTGAAGAGGAACTAAAAAGTCTCTTGATGAAAGTGAAAGAGGAGAGTGAAAAAGTTGGCTTCAAGCTGAATATTCAGAAAACTAAGATCATGGCATCTGGTCCCATCACTTCATGGCAAATAGATGGGGAAACAGTGGGAACAGTGACTGACTTTATTTTGGGGGGCTCCAAAATGATTGCAGATGGTGATTGCAGCCATGAAATTAAAAGACACTCCTTGGAAGGAAAGCTATGAGCAACCAAGACAGCATATTAAAAAGCACAGACATTACTTTGTCAGCAAAGATCTGTCTAGTCAAGGCTATGGTTTTTCCAGTAGTCATGTATGAAAGTGAGAGTTGGACTATAAAGAAAGCAGAGCACTGAAGAATTGATGCTTTTGAACCGTGGTGCTGGAGAGGACTCTTGAGGGTCCCTTGGACTACAAGGAGATCCAACCAGTTCATCCTAAAGAAGATCAGTCCTGGGTATTCATTGGAAGGACTGGTGTTGAAGCTGAAATTCCAATACTTTGGCCACCTCGTGTGAAGAGCTAAATCATTTGAAAAGACCCTGATGCTGAGAAAGATTGAGGGCAGGAAGAGAAGGGGACGACAGAGGATGAGACAGTTGGANTGTTGAAGCTGAAATTCCAATACTTTGGCCACCTCGTGTGAAGAGCTAACTCATTTGAAAAGACCCTGATGCTGGGAAAGATTGAGGGCAGGAAGAGAAGGGGACGACAGAGGATGAGATAGTTGGATGGCATCACCAACTTAATGGACATGGCTTTGGGTGGACTCCAGGAGTTGGTGATGGACAGGGAGGCCTGGTGTGCTGCGGTTTATGGGGTCACAAAGAGTCGGACATGACTGAGCGACTGAACTAAACTGAACCCTCAGACTTTGGCCCTGTGACTTGCTTTGGATAATGGAAGTGAGAAGAGGCTACAGTTATTCTGCCTGGTTTTTGTGCCCCAATGATTTGCCATGAGAAGCACATGCCTTAGCTAGCTGCTGCTACTTTATCTCAGAGCAAACCCCAATGAAGAAGACCTGAACCCGGTTCAAGCCTGGCCCCAAGTCCAGCCATTCTGCTTTCTGAAGCATACCTTCACAGCAAAACCAGTCTAGATCGGTCAGGCCATAGCCACCAACAGATCCATGAGCATTTAATGTGCATTCTTGCAGCAACAAAGTTTTAAGGTAGTTTTTTATGGAACATAATTGTGCTGCTAGCTATTCAATACATATCCTTGAAATGGCTCAGACGGTAAAGTGTCTGTGCCTACAATGTGGGAGACTGGGGTTTGATCCCTGGGTCAGGAAGATCCTCTGGAGAAGGAAATGGCAACTCACTCCAGTACTCTTGCCTGGAAAATTCCATGGATGGTGGATTGTGGTAGGCTGCAGCCCATGGGATCACAAAGAGTCAGACAATACTGAGCGACTTCACTTGAAAGAATTATGGCATAAACATTATTACAAAAGAGCTATTTGTCTATCTTAATAGTTTTCTAGTCTAAGCTATAAAAGGGACAGCATCAGAATCACTTAGTTACATCATTATTTTGAGATAAATTGGGCTCACTGTACATCTTTTTATAAAATTGGACTTATATAAATATACACTGAATTGAAAAGAAAATCACTCAAACTTACTAAAGTCACTTCATTTTCAAATATTCTTAGCAGAAGAGCTTCCTAATACATTCTTTAAATAGGTGGCTTTGTGTGAATAGCAGAGCTTCAATAATATGATTACTCACGATCAGTTCTCCATCCATCCATCCACCTATCCACATTTATTAATTTTGCAGTTTTTATAGTCATCTGGGAACAATGCAGTAGATTTTAGTTAATTCAATAGAATTTAGGATTAGAAAAGCTATTTAAATTTAAATATTAGCATTATAGTTTATTACTTAAATTAAATATTAAAAAGCTACTTAAATTTCATAAGAAATCTGTGATAATTAGCAGAATTAGGAAACAACCAGAAAAGGAAAAACTCCCTAATAAGCGTACCACCTAGAGATAATTTTTGTTAAAATTTCATTGTTTATCTTTGCAGAACTTCCTTTCTGTGGGTTGCTGCATGTGTGTATTTTTATATACATTTAATTACAATGGACTCATCCTTTGCATAAACTTTTTATCATTTAGTATTTTATTGTAACTTCTCTCCATGACAATAATATAGAACTACATAATCATTTTTAACAATCGTCTGGTATTTAATCAGATTCATGCTCTATAATTTGTTAACTAACCCCTTATTTTTGGATGTTAGGGATTTTTAAAATTATTTTCCCCATTATAAATAACACTTGAACATTCTTGTTCATATGTTTTTCTCACTTATCAAATTCTCTCCCTAGAATCAATTCCTAGAAGTGATATTGCTTATGCAAAGAATATGTACAGTCTTAAGACCATTGTCAAGGTAAGTCCCAGAAAAGCAGTATGCATTTACGTCACCTCGAACAATAAGACTCCCCACCCCTGCCCCTAACACCCAGAATCTTAGTTCCCCAACCAGGAAAGGAACCCATGCAGTGGAATCATGGAGTCTTAACCACTGGAACACCAGGGAAGTCTCAATAAGACTTTTACCATATCTTCCAATCAACAGTCCTGCCACTTTTTGAAAGATTCCCCCACTCGTTTGTTCTCTTTGTGTATTTACTAAATTCTCTACTCCTATAAATCATTATTTATAATGATTTAAGAAATTCTCGCATTCCATTTTTCCCCCTGTGATATACAAAGAAATAAAATGTAACTTAAGAAAGGTCCTGAATGGGTTAAAATAAGTAAAAATAATCATGGCAGCAAAGTAGTCCTCTTCTTCAGTTGAAAAGATGCTCTTAATTTTGGCCTCTAGATTGTTTGGAATAGTAGCTAACTAAATCATAAACCTTTACAATTTTATGATATTAAACAGGGCTTGTTGGAAGTGAGTCATTTTGTGCACACTGGGAGTTTTATGGTTAGTTTAATGTCATTGAATTTAATTAACTTATTTGTCACTTGTGCACCGCTGCATCATTATACTTTGGAAAACCCTCTGCAGTGAGAGTGCTCTTAATACTAAACAAACAATGCAGTTTCTCTCAGTTATAAGATTTATGTAACCAGTTTATCTGATGGAGAAACTGAGGCATAAAACAGTGAATTCTCCAGCAGCAGGAATAAAAAGTGTAAAATTATAAAGTTATGGAGGAAGAGAAAAAATTAAAGGAACATTTTCATGTGTCAAACTCAGATTTTGCAACCACTGATAGGTGAGATCACAAACTAGTGCCAGAATTTTAATGAGGTTTTGCATGGAAGTGACAACTGGCATGGGGAATCACCTCTGTGCGTCTTCCAACGCCCAGAAATCATACAAGCACACAACAAAGAAATTCTCCTTTCTTGAATTTTCTTTTGGCCGAAACATGTGGGATCTTGGTTCCCCCACCAGAGATCTAACTCATGCCCTCTGCAATGGAGGTGCAGGACATTCACCACTGGACTGCCAGCCATGTCCCTTGGATGGTTTTCAGAAGGCAAAATTAAAAAAAAATAGTACTTAAATATCACTAAATAAGCTGTTTTATATAAGAATACTACTAGATAAGCAGTGGAGATTATATGGAAAACCTAAAATCTCTTTAAAACCAACTCCTAAGTTGGTTTTTGCCATCTTAATCATTCATGTGTATTTGGAGGGAAATTAGAAACTTCTAATTGCAAAATTAGACAATTAGGCTTAAAACACTTTCTTCTAAAATACTTTTGCACAGCTAATTTCTGATTTGCTTTTATAGCTCATCAATTTTTTAAGCATTTGCATAGCACTTTATATTTCAAAGTGCTTGCTGGATAAAATCACTAGTATTCTTCTATACAATGCTCAGAATTGTTATGCTTGGAAACAATATCCTTTTAAAATAATTGGCACTTTAAAATATAGATTTCTCCTACGATTTATTTCTCTTCCATCATACATATTTTGGAGGAGTTCCTTCTTATTCAGATTTAGTTTGACAAATATTTACTGAATAACTACTTGGCACAATATTTTATGTTAGAGTTTTGAAAGAACTAAGAGGATAGAGACAAAAAGCAGGTTAGCAATTGAGGCAGACAGGGAGTGACTGTTTAACGGGTTTGGGGTTTCCTGTTTGGGTGATGAAAAAGTTCTGAAACTACTTAATGGTGATGATAATACAATCCTGTGAATGTACTTAGTCGCCTTATACATTTCAACATGGTTAAAACAGTAAGTGCCATGTACTATACCACAATCTGAAAAATCAGGCAGCAAAAGTAAATGAATTAGGGTCAACGAAAGAGGCACAAATATTTCACTTCAGAAGTACGTTTAATCAGGAAACTATATTTAAATTACCCTTCCAATATTGCTATTGATTTCATGCAGTAACTCTGTCACATCCAATTTATTAAGCATGTCTTATTAAGGCTGTCACTGGCAGTCATACTTAACACTGAACAGAAATGCTGAAATGAGCAATAGATGGTCCTTGCCTTCAAGTAGCTTTCAATTTCACAGGGAATAAAGATTAAAAATGTCTTCTACAAGACAGAGTGTCCAAAAAACTATGCAAGAGAGATAAATATAGTGCTAAGGAAATGAAGAGGATAATTGGTTATTGGAGAAAAGATCAGAGATGCAGAAGCTTTGCACTTGATCTTCAAGAATGGGTGTGACTACGGCAATCATGTAAGATGGTAACAGTCAATCTAAGTGAAGGGAAGAAGATAAGAAAAAGTACAGAGGCAAGAAATGAAAGGTGGGTACGGAGAACAGGGAGTAGCCACGCTTGGCTGGGGACCAAGGGTTAGGAAGTGGAAATTAACAGTGGAAATTAAGGATGAGGAAATATCGAGGACTCATAGGATAAAACTGAAGACATTTAGAGTTTGAAGGTGATTTAGAAGTAATTTTTTTCCAACTTTCTGCCTGCAAACTGGATCTTTCCTACAGCACCTGACAAGTGGCCATTCAGCTACTTTTGGAATCCCTCTAGTGACTGAGAAGTCACCACCTTCTAAGACAGTCTGGCCTGCTACAAGATGATTAAAATTGTTAAAGTTCTTCTAGTGATCGAAAATCTGCCTCCCACAAGGTCTACCCATTCTGAAACCACACAAAAGAAAGGATTTTTTTTTTCATATCAGCTCTTATGTCACCAGTGTTAATGTGCATTACGTTTAGAGTCAGCTTAACACCTGCCCAAAATTGATTTTTGAAGTGCAAATATTGAGAGTTTTCTCAATCCAGTACTCAATTATTGAACTTCTATTTTTTTTATCATTTAAAATTTTCACTGTGTTAGGTATACTATGAAACTTTTTAGGATCCTGGTCCTATTGTCTGATATATTGGTTACTCTACTATATTCTTGTCATTCATCAATTTGGTAAGTGTACTTTGGTTTTAAATTATTTATTTATTTATTTTTGGCTGCATCGGGTCTTTGCTGCTGTGTGTGGGCTTTCTCTAGTTGTGGTGCGTGGGCTTCTTGTTGCAGCGGCTTCTCTTGTTGCAGAGCACGGGCTTCAGGAGTTTGGTGCCCAGGCTCAGTAGCTGGGGCTCACAGGCTCTAGAGTATGGGCTCAGTACTTGCGGTACATGGGCTTAGTTGCCCCGTGGCATGTGGTATCTTCCTGGACCATGCATCAAACCCATGTCCACTGCTTGAAAGGGGGAGTCTTAACTACTGGACAACTAGTAAGCTTACTTTTGATGTTGATATTCAAGACATTAATAAAATATTTTAGAGAAAATTATAGAAAATATAGTTTTAAACAAACCACTCCATTTGTCCTCCAGGTAGACTTCAGTCATTAATTGGTCATTCCTAGTTAGAAAGAAACGGTCTTTGAACTAATTATGGATTCGGTCAGTTATATTTTCATTGGCAAGTATTTTAGTACTCTGTTTACAGATTTTATTGTGAAGCTTATTTTTAACTGCATTGCTAAAATTAACATAGTGGCTAGGAGCTCAGGCTTCAGAGTTAAGATATTGGGACGGGCATCCAACACAGCCATGACCTTGGGAACAATACTTAATTTCTCTGGGCTTCATTTTCCTCATCTATATAATGTGCGCAAAAATGCTACCTACTTTTTTATGTTAAATGAAGTATTATTTAGCAGTAGTAAAAATAAGAAAACTTTAGTTATTACTGTCATCATTATGGTGCCTTTAAATATATCCACAAATTCTTTGGGGACTTCCCAAGTGGCTTAGTGGTAAAGAATCTGTCTGCCATTCCCTGGAGGAGGAAATGAAAACCCACTCCAGTATTCCTGCCTGAAAAATCACATGGACAGAGGAGCCTGGCTGGCTATGGACCACGGAGTTGCAAAGAACTGGACTTGACCAAGCAACTAAATACACAAGCACAAATTTTTGATATTCCTTACTCCAAGAGGTGAAGCTTAACTTTTCCCCCTTGAGTTTAGGTGGGGATTAGTGACTTGGTGACATTTAACCAATAGATTGTACGTTGCTTTTCTGCAAAATAGGATCGTGGTTACCTCCTTGTTGTCTCTCAGATTGCTCAATCTAAGGCATGTTAGACCCATGTCATGAAGACTGGGTTAGTTTTCTATTTCTGTGCAACAAACCACCACAAGTTTACCAGCTTAAAATTTAACGGCACTCATTTATTATTTCAAGATTCTCGCACAGACTGGCTAGGTTCTACTCAGGGCTATTGTTCTCAACAATGATATTGTATATATAATATGCTTACAGAAGGCAACTTGAACAACAACAACAAAAATTCACATATGAAAACTACAAGTAGGGAGAGTATTTGGGTTGCAATCCTACAGCTTAGGATGGAAATGATTGTTCCCAATTGCTAATCTGACAATGGGACTGCATAGAGAGATAAGAAGCGGAAACCACTGAGGAAATAGAACCTATTGGATTTAACAAGCTGAATTACTACCGAGCATCGATGTAAATTCCTGAGACTTTAGGGGTCAAGAGATATAAATGCGAGGAAGACAAAGATAAACAGTTGACCCCTGAGTAATTCGAGGGTTAGGAACACTGACTACATGCCATCAAAAATCCATAAATAATTTTATAGTTGGCCCTGTGTGTCTATGGTCTTGCATCCATGGATTCAATCAACTTCAGAATCTGTTGTAAATGTTCATAGGGAAAAGTCCACGTGTAAGTGGAGCTGGCAGTTCAAACCATGTTGTTCAAGGGTCAGTTGTACATGGGGATCATTCACTGGTAATTGTTCAAGTTGTGTGTAAATGATACCCCATGGAAGTGTTTAAGAAAAAAAAAAACAGAGCTGAAAGAAGAATGTTAAAAGATATTTAAATTCAGAAATGCTGTAAGTATAAAGTCATAGACAGACAGAAATGAGACATTTTAAAAAGTAGGAGGAGAGTGACAGGAGTTCAGTGGGAGACGAGAGTTTCAAGGAGGAAGAAGGTGAATAACAGTAATTTATGCCCTATCTCAAGGTTAGGGATGATGAGGACCATGCAGCTAAACTACAAGGAATTTAAACATGTACTGTATTCTTCTAGAAGTTTTATGGTTTCAGCTCTTATATTTAAGTCTAATCAACTTTGAATTTAATTTTGAATATGGTATGAGAAAGTAATCCAGCTTGATTCTTTTGCATATAGTTTTTTTCAGTTTCCCCAACACCAGTTATTGAAAAGCCTGTCTTTTCTGCACGGTATATTCTTCCCTCCTTTGTTGTAAATTAAATGTTTATATAAATGTGGCTCAATTTCTGGGCTCTCTATTTTGTCCTGTGGTCTATGTGTCTGTTTTTGTGCCAGTGTCAAACTGTTTTGATTACTGTCGCTTTCTGGTATAATTTGAAATGAGGGAGCATAATATCTCCAGATTTGTTCTTCTCTCAAAATTATACTGGCTATCCAAGGTCTTTTACACTTTCATACAAATTTTAGAATAATTTTTTATAGTTCTGTGAAAAATGCCACTGGTATTTTGATAAAGATTGCATTGAATCTATAGATTGCCTTGGGTAGCATGGTCATTTTAAGAATATTAACACTTCTAATCTGTGAACACAGTGTATCTTTCCATCTGCTAGTGTCCTCTTCAATTTCTTTCATCTGCGTCTTACCATTTTCTGAGTACAGGTCTCTTATCTCCTTAGCTAGATTTATTCTTAGGTATTTTATTCCTTTTTGATGCAATTATAATTGGGATTTTCCCCTTAATTTCTCTTTCTGAGAGTTCAATGTTAGTGTGTAGAAAGGCAACGGATCTCTGTATATTAATTTTGTATCCTGCAACTTTACCATACTCATTGATGGTTCTAAGTAGCTCTTTGGTGGTATCTGTAGGATTTTCTTTGGGAAAAAGTAAAATCACCAAACGGCAGCAATTTTACTTTTTCCTTTCCAATGTGGATTCCTTTTATCTCTTTTTCTTTCTGTGGTTAGGACTTCCAATACCATGTTGAATAAACATGGCAAGAGTGGGCATTCTCATCTTATTCCTTGATTTGGAAGAAATATTTTCAGCTTTTCACCATTGAATATGCAGTTACCTATAGACTTATCATCTATGGTGCTTATATGTTGAAGTAGTTTCCCTCTATATTCACTGTTGAAAATCTTCTCCATAATACTTCTGTAGGGAAACATAGGCAGTATAATCTTGGTCTTAGTAATTGGTCTTAGTAATATTGCGGGGAGATTTTTCTCTCCAGGCAAGGAAAACAAAAGTAAACAAATGGGATTACATCAAACTAAAAAGCTTTTGAGGACTTCTCCGGTGGCCCAGTGGTTGAGAATCTGCCTGCTAATGCAGGAGTCATGGGTTCAATCCCTGGTCCAGGAAGATCCCATCTGCCAGGGGCAACTAAGCCTGTGTGCCACAACTCCAGAGCCCATGTGCTGTAACTACTGAAGCCTTCAAGCCTGGAGCCTGTGCTCTGCAACAAGAGAAGCCACTGCAGCCAGGAGCCAGCACACTGCAGCTGGAGAGGAGCTCCCACTCACTACAACGAGAGAAAGCCAGCACACAGTAACGAAGACCCTGTGCAACCAAAAAAATAAATAACTTTTTAATTAAAAACTTAAAAAGCTTTTGAACAGTGAAGGAAATGATCGACAAAATGAAAAGGCTATCTACTGAAGACACTTATAAATGATCTATCCAATAAGGGGTTAAAAATCAACATATTAAAGAATTCATACAACTCAACACTAAAACAAACATCCAATAAAAATTAATATATTCAAAAATAAACAAATAAAAACAAACAAAAATCAACCTGATTTTAAAAGGAGCAGAGCATCTGAAGACATATTTTCCCAAAAAAGACATACAGATGGCCAACAGGCATGTGGAAAGGTACTCAACATCACTAATCAGGGAAATGTAAACCAAAATCACAATGAAATATCATCTCACACCTGTCAGAATGGCTATTACCAGAAAGACAGCAAAGAACAGGTGTTGGCAAGGATGTGGAGAAAAGGAAACCGTAGCACAATATTGATGGTAATGTAAATTGGTGCAGCCAACTATGGAAAAGAGTATGGAGATTCCTCAAAAAGGAACAACCATACAATTCAGCAATTCCACTCCTGGGTATTTATCTGAAGAATACTGAAACATTGATTCAAAAAGATATATGTACCCCTATGTTTAGGACTTTCCTGATCTCGGTACAGAATCTGCCTGCAGTGCAGGAGACCCGGGTTTGATCTTCTGCAGGGGAAGATCCCCTGGAGAAGGAAATGGCAACTCATTCCAGTATTCTTGCCTGGAAAACCCTATGGACAGAGGCCAGTCCATGGGATCATAAGAGTTGGACACAACTTAGCAACTAAACCACCACCACCCCTATGTTTAAAGCAGGAGTTCATTTAATTATAAAAACCAAGATTCAGAAGCAACCTAAGTGTCCATCAATAGATGAATGGACAAAGAATATGTGGATATATGTACACAATCGAATATGACTGAGCCATTCAGAAATGAATGCAATCTTGCCATTTGGGACAACACGGATGGATCTAGAGAGTATTATGGTAAGTGAAATAAGTCAGATTTCACTTATATGAAGATTTCACTTATATGAAGATTTCACTTATATATGGAATTAAAAAAAAAAAAACAAACAATGAGAGAACATAACAAAAGAGAAACAGTCATAAATACAGAGAGAAAATGGGTGATTGCCAGAGGGGAGGGGCATGAAGGAAAGAGAGAAATAGGTGAGGGAGAATGAGAGCTTACAAACTTCCAGTTGCAAGATAAATGAGTCACAGGTATGAAATGCACAGCGTGGGGAATACAGTCAATGATTATGTAATGTCTTTGTATGGTGACAGATGGTGACTAGACTTTCTGCGATGATCATTTTGAAATGTATAGAAATATCAAATCGTTCTGTTGTAAAACAGAAACTAAGACAGTATCATAGGTCAATTTATACTTCAAAAGTAAGAAAACAAACAAGTTCATGAAGAGATCAGATTTCCAGAGGCCAGGGGTTGGGGGTGGGGGGTGGGATTAGATGAAGGCAGTCAAAAAGTACAAACTTATTTATCCAATTATAGGATAAATAAGTCCAAGGGTGTAATGTACAACATGATGAAAAACAATTAGCACTTCTGTATGTTGTATACAAAAGTTAAGACAGTAAATCCTTAGAGTTCTCATCACAAGGAAAAATATGTTTAAATTTTTCTTTTATTTTCTATTTGTATGAGATGATGTATGTTCACAAAACTTATTGATAATCATTTTATGCTGTGTGTATATGTGTGTGTGTATGTGTGTGTGTGAAGTTGCTTCAGTCATGTCCAACCCTTTGCGACCCTGTTGACTGTAGCCCGCCAGGCTCCTCTGTCTATGGAATTCTCCAGGCAAGAATAATGGAGAAGGTTGTCATACCCTCTTCCAGGGGATCTTCCCAACTGAAAGATCAAACCCATATCTCTTACGTCTCCTGCATTGGCAGGTGGGTTCTTTACCACTAATTATGTAATTCATAATTATGAATTATGTAAGTCATAATTATGCTGTACATCTTAAATTTATATGTTACTTACTATATGTCAGTTATATCACAGTAGAACTGGGAAGGAAAAATAGGTCTTTAAGAGGTGATTAGGTCTAAATAAGGGCATCTGGATGGGGCCCTATCCATTAGAAGAGAGACACAGGGGATTCATGCACACAGAGCAAAGATCATAGGAGGACACGATGAGAAGGCAGCCATCTGCAAGCCAAGGAGAGAGGCCAAGGAGAGAGGCCAAGGAGAGAGGCTTCAGGAGAGTCCAAGAAGAGAGGCCTCAGGAGAGAGGCCAAGAAGAGAGACTTCAGGAGAGAGGCCAAGGAGAGAGGCCTCAGGAGAGAGGCCAAGGAGAGAGGCCTCAGGAGAGAGGTCAAGGAGAGAGGCCAAGGAAAGAGGCTTCAGGAGAGAGGTCAAGGAGAGAGGCCTCAGGAGAGAGGTCAAGGAGAGAGGCCAAGGAAAGAGGCTTCAGGAGAGAGGCCTCAGGAGAGAGGCTTCAGGAGAGAGGCCAAGGAAAGAGGCTTCAGGAGAGAGGTCTCAGGAGAGAGGCC
>SJYW01004301.1:483382-497687 GCA_006410735.1 Raphicerus campestris
AGGAGAGAGGTCAAGGAGAGAGGCCAAGGAATGAGGCTTCAGGAGAGAGGCCTCAGGAGAAAGGCCAAGGAGAGAGCCCTTAGGAGAGAGGCCCAGGAGAGAGGCTTCAGGAGAGAGGCCTCAGGAGAGAGGCCTCAGGAGAGAGGCCTCAGGAGAGAGGCCAAGGAGAGAGGCCAAGGAAAGAGGCTTCAGGAGAGAGGTCTCAGGAGAGAGGCCAAGGAGAGAGGCCTCAGGAGAGAGGTCAAGGAGAGAGGCCAAGGAATGAGGCTTCAGGAGAGAGGCCTCAGGAGAAAGGCCAAGGAGAGAGCCCTTAGGAGAGAGGCCCAGGAGAGAGGCTTCAGGAGAGAGGCCTCAGGAGAGAGGCCTCAGGAGAGAGGCCTCAGGAGAGAGGCCAAGGAGAGAGGCCAAGGAAAGAGGCTTCAGGAGAGAGGTCTCAGGAGAGAGGCCAAGGAGAGAGGACTTAGGAGAGAGGTCAAGGAGAGAGGCCTCAGGAGAAAGGCTTCAGGAGAGAGGCCAAGGAGAGAGGCCTCAGGTTTGTCAACCAAACCTGCTAACACCTATCTTGGACCTCCAGAGCTGTGAGACAATACATTTCTTTTTAAGCCAAACAAAACAAAACAAAACAAAAACCCCAACGATATTGTAAGGAAGAAGAGAGTAGCCAGTGTATAGTGTATTTCTAAGTGCTAAAACCTAGGGAACCTGACAGAAAATACATCAAACATTTTTCTCTTAAAGATGAGAATGACTAGTTTTCTGAAAAGTATTCCAAAGCTAATGTTTGTCCTCTTTGGAGTAGGGAATCCTAGGAGGGTTCAGAGTGATTAGTTAACTATTTCTCTCAGTGGAGGTTGCTCATTTTAGTTCATTGCCAGAAAGAATAATGCAGTGCCTTACCTGCTTCCTGAATTAGAAACTCTGGACTCCCAATTTGGGCATTGGTCCTTCTCTGCTCTCAAAGCTACCTTGAGGATGTTCTTGCGACCCACATGCCTAATGTCCATCTGTCAGGACACCTGATGCCTGTCCTTCCTGGTCACCATCACACATCAACCCAATTTCCCCGGACCAACTGAGCTCCTGGAAAGCTCGGGGGGAGGGGGGAAGAAGGGCCTAACTTATCCAAAAACAAGATGATAATATAACAGCAAAATGGGCACCTAGCAGAGCCACGGTGAATGGTTCAAATAAGCCCCTGCATGCTGTGTCTTTTTTCCACTCCATGCCAGTTTTACTGAAGACAATGTTTTGTTTTTGTTTTACAAATACACATCGTTGCTAGTCTTATTATTCTCCTCTCCTTTTCTTTAGACTTTCCCCATTATCCCAGGAAAATCGAACTCTCAGCACCTCTTTCTCTTGTCTATTTCCCTATTTTTCCATTTAGCTCAAAAATCAGACTTAATCAATTCTTATAAAAGTGAGAGAACAGTAATTATACACCTCTTTCAAGAACATACGTCTGCTGCTGCTGCTGCTGCTAAGTCGCTTCTGTCGTGTCCGACTCTGTGCAACCCCACCAGGCTCCCCCATCCCTAGGATTCCCCAGGCAAGAACACTGGAGTGAGTTGCTATTTCCTTCTCCAATGCATGAAAGTGAAAAGTAAAAGTGAAGTTGCTCAGTCGTGTCCGACTCCTAGCGACCCCCTGGACTACAGCCTACCAGGCTCCTCCGCCCATGGGATTTGCCAGGCAAGAGTACTGGAGTGGGGTGCCATTGCTTTCCCTGGTAACTCAGTGGTAAAGACTCCTCCTGTCAATGCAGAAGACACAGGTTTGATCATGGGGTTGGGAAGATCCCCTGGAGAAGGAAATGGCAACCCACTCCAGTATTCTTGCCTGGGAAATTCCATGGACAGAGGAGTCTGGCAGGCTACATTCCGTGGGATTGAAAAGATTCGGACATGACTGAATGATTGAACAACAACAACAACATCAAGAACATTAAATTTATATACTTTGAGGTTACATTACACATTGTAAAGAGCATGGGGGTTTCCCTGGTAGCTCAGCTGGTAAAGAATCCACCTGCAATGCAGGAGCCTGGTTCAATTCCTCGGTTGGGAAGATCCCCTGGAGAGGGGATTTACTACCCCCTCCAGTATTCTTGGGCTTCTCTGGTGGCTCAGAGGGTAAAGAATCCTCCTGCAATGTGGGAGATCTGGGTTTGATTCCTGGGTTGGGAAGATTCCCTGGAGGAGGGCATGGCAACCCACTCCAGTATTCTTGCCTGGAAAATCCCCATGGAACAGAGGAGCCTGGCTGGCCACAGTCCGTGGGGTCACAAAGAGTCAGACATGACACAGCACGGCACAGCAAAGAGCTGGTGCCATTAACTTCTTAAGTCCATGANACTGAAATGAAAAAAATATACTTAGAAGGAATCAACAGCAGAATAAATGAGGTAAAAGGATGGATAAGTGAACTGGAAGACAGAGGGGGTGAAAAATCACTCCCACAGAACAGAATAAAGAGAAAAGAATGAAATGCAGACACGTTAAGAGACATTTGGGACAAGGTCAAATGCACCAATATTCACAATATCAGTGTCTCAGAAGGAGAAAAAAAAAAGAGCCTGAGAAAATACTGGAAGAGATAATAGTTGAAAACTTCTCTAACATGAGAAAAAAAACAGTCACCAAAGTGCAGGAAGCACAGAGAGATCCAGGCAGGACTAACAGTAATCAAGTTGGCAAAAAGGAATATCAAAAGAAATAAGGGAAAACCAATAAGATACAAGGGAATTCCTATATGTGTATTAGCTGATTTTTCAGTATAATCTCTACAGGTCAGAAATGAAGCGTCATTTATATTTAATATGATGCAAGGGAAGAACCCACAACTAAGAACACCATATCCAGCAAGGATCTTATTTGGATTTGATGGAGAAATAANATTAGCTGATTTTTCAGTATAATCTCTACAGGTCAGAAATGAAGCGTCATTTATATTTAATATGATGCAAGGGAAGAACCCACAACTAAGAACACCATATCCAGCAAGGATCTTATTTGGATTTGATGGAGAAATAAAAGCTTTACAGACAAGCAAAAGCTAAGAGAATTTAACATACCAGACCAGCCTTGCAGCAAATGCTAAAGAAACTTCTCTAAGCAGAAAAAAAATGCTACAACTAGAAACAAGAAAATTATGAAATGGGAATGCTCACAGGTAAAGGAACTATACAGTAAAGAAAGGAAACCATTCACATACAGATATCTCAGAACCAGTTATTTTGAGAGCTGGAGAGTACAAAAGCAGAATATTTCAAGTGCATTTAAAATTAAGAGACCAGCAACCTAAAACAACCCTGTATGTCATACAGACTGCTATGTTAAATCTCATAGTAACCACAAAACAAAAATTAAAATGGATATGCATGCAAAAAAGAGAAATGATTCCAAACAACACTTAAGTCCTCAAATCACAAGAGAATAATAAGGAAAAAAAAACTATTAAAGCAAATCTAAAAACAATTAATAAAATGGCAATAAGAATATATGTATTGATAATTACCTTAAATGTAAGTAGATTAAATGCTCCAACCAAAAGACAGCCTGGTAGAATGGATCAACCACAAGGAAAAAAAAAATGCCCAAAGCACAAACATGTGGAGGCTAAACAATATGCTACTAAAAAACCAATGGATCATTGAATACCAAAGAGTAGATTTTAGAAAACCTAGAGACAAATGAAAATAAAAACATAACAGTCCAGTATGCAACAAAAGCAGTGATACAAGAGAAGCTCATACTAACACAACATTATATCAGGATACAAAAGAAAAAAAAAATCTCAAAAAAATCCAACCTTACACATAAAGCAACTAGAAAAATTAGAATTAAAACCCAAAGTCAGTAGGAGGAAAAAAGATCATAAAATCAGAGCAGAAATAAATGAAAGAGTCTAGGAAAACAATGAAAAAGTTAATTCTTTGAAAAGATACGCAGTGAGAAACCCTTAGGGACCCTCTTAAAGAAAAAAAGGAAGATGGTCCAAATCGCTAAAATCAGATATATGATAGATGTTAGACTCAACACTACAAAATTACAAAGGATTGCCAGAGACTGCAAGCCAATAAGATGGGCAATTTGGAAGAAATGGACAAATTCGTTAAAAAGGTATAATCTCCCAAGATTGAACCAGGATAAAACAGAAAATATGAACTGACCATTCACAAGTACTTAAATTGAAGCTGTAATTTAAAAAAAGCAAAAGTCCAGGACCAGATGGTTTCACAGGCAAATTCCATCAAACATTCAGAGAAAGTTAACACCTATCCTTCTGAAACTATTTTAAAAAAAATGCACAAGAATGAACACTCCCAAACTCATTCTATGAGGCCATCACCACCTTGATACAAATACCACACACAGATACCACAAAAAGGAAAATTATGGGCCAATATCACTGATTAAATATGGCCAAATAATCCTCAACAAGATACTATCAACTGAATCCAACAATACAGATCATAAAACTACTACTATTAATATGATCTAGGATCATATCTAGGATCTAGTCCCTGGGATTTATCCCAGGGACGCAAGGATTTTTTAATATCAATCNCCTTCCACCCCCGCGGTAGCAGTTAGTTGCCAGGCAACATAGCGGCGCACTTCAGAACTGATGGGGCTGGGAGTGCTCTCAGGTCTTGGATTTAACCCAGTACTTGACTTTCCTTCGCACGGATCATTAGACTGGCAGCCTTCCAATCCGAGGAGGTGAGGCCGAGGCTTTTGAAAGAACTAAGTAGGAGAACCAGACCCCAAAGTGGCTTGGCTTCTTGTAAACCTGAGGAATAGATGTGTATAAGAGACAGAAACTCTCCAGAATATGGGCACAGAGGGAACATACCTCAACATAATAAAGGCCATATATGACAAACCTTGGAGAAGGAAATGGCAACCCATTCCAGTATTCTGGCCTAGAAAAATCCCATGGATGGAGGAGCCTGGTTACATCCATGGAAGAGACTGAACCTGGCTTTGGTCCATGTGGTCACAGAGTCGGACATGACTGAGCGACTTCATTTCACCTCACTTCACGACGAACCTGCAGCTGACATCATACTCAGTAGTGAAAAGCTAAAAGCATTTCCTCTAAGTTCAGGAATAAGACAAGGAGGTCAGTTTTCACTGCCTTTTTTGTAAAGTCCCAGCCACAGCAATCAGTGAAGAAAGGAAATTAAAAGAAATTCAAATTGCAAAAGAAGTAAAACTGTCACTATTTTCAGATTACATGATATTACACCTAGAGAATCCTAAAGATGCTGCCAGAACTAGAGCTAATCATTGAATCAGTAAAGTTGCTGAATACAAAATTAATTCACAGAAATCTCTTGCATTTCTATACACTAACAGTGAAAGTTCAGAAGGGGAAATTAAGGAAACAATCCCATTTACCACTGCAACAAAAAGAATAAAATACCTAGGGAAAAAACCCATCTAAGGAGACAAAAAACTATACTCCAAAAACTATGAGATGTCGGCGAAAGAAGTCAAAGATGACAGATGAAAAGATATCCCATGTTCTTGGGTTAGAAGAAGAATCAATACTGTCAAAATAAGTATATTACCCAAAGCAACGTCTCTCTTAAATTACCTATGACATTTTCCAAAGAACTAAATGAAAAAGAAATATTAAAATTTCTTTGAAGACACAAAACACTCCAAATACCCAAAGCAATCTTGAGAAATTAAAATGGAGCTGGATGAATGAGGTGATCAAACTCCAGACTATACTAAAAAAAAATACAGTAATCAACACAGTATGGTACTAGTACAAAAAAAGACACAGAGATCAATAGAACAGGATAGAAAGCCCGGAAATAAACTGACACACCTATGGTCAATCAATTTATGACACGAGGCAAGAATACATATTGGAGAAAAGACAACCTCTTCAATAACTGGTGCTGCAATACTGGCCAGCTACATGTAAAAGAAAGAAATTCATAGCATTCTGTAACACCATACAGAAAAATAAACTCAAAATGGACTACCTATTATAAACTTAAATGTAAGACTGGAGATACTCTAGAACTCCTAGAAGAAAACATAGGCAGAACACTTTTTGACATAAATCTCAGCAGTATTTTTTAAAATCCATTTTCTAGAGTAATGGACTTCCCTGGTGGCTCAGAGGTTAAAGCGTCTGCCTCCAAGGCGGGAGACCCGGGTTTGATCCCTGGGTCGGGAAGACCCCCTGGAGAAGGAAATGGCAATCCACTCCAGTATTCTTGCCTAGAGAATCCCACGGACGGAGAAGCCTAGTAGGTTACAGTCCATGAGGTCGCAAAGAGTCGGACACGACTGAGCGACTTTACCTTCACCTTCAGAGTAATGGAAATGAAAACAAAAACGAACAAATGGGACCTGAAGTCTGAAGTGTAGTTGCTCAGTCATGTCTGACTCTTTGAGACCCCATGGATTGTAACCCACCAGGCTCTTCTGTCCTCTCCAGGCAAGCATACTGGAGTGGGTTGCTATTCCCTTCTTCACGGGATCTTCCCAATCTAGGGATCAAACTCAGGTCTCCTGCATTGTTGGTGGATTCTTTATCGTCTGAGCCACCAGGGAAGCCCCAGATGGGACCTAATGAAACTTAAAAGATTTTGCACAGCAAAGGAAACCATAAACAAAATGAAAAGACAACCTGTGGAATGGGAGAAAATATTTGCAGACGATGATGAGACTGACAAGGAATTAATTTTCAAAATATACAGCTTGTACAGCTCCATATAAAAAAAAAAATCAAATGACCCAATTAAAAAAGTAGAAAAAAGACCTAAATAGACACTTCTCCAAAGAACACATACAAGTGGCCAACGTGAATAGATGCTCAATATTGCTATTTGGGAAATGTAAATCAAAACTAAACTGAGGTGTAATGTCACTCCAGTCAGACTGGCATCATCAAAATATCTACAAATATCAAATGCTGGAGAGGATATGGAGAAAAAGGAATCTTCCTGCACTATTGGTGGAAATGTAAATTGGTGTAATCACTATGGAATATAGAATGGAGGTTTCCTAAAAGACTAAAAATAGAGTTACTGTATGAATCTGTAATCTCACTCCTGGGCATACATCTTCAGAAAACTCTAATTCAAAAATATACATGTCCCTCAATGTTCACAGTAGTACTATTCATAATAACCAAGACACAGAAGCATCCTAAATGTCCACTGATGGATAAAGATGATGTGATTATACACACACACCCCCACACATGCACAGGAATATTACTTAGCCATAAAAAAGAATAAAATAATGCCATTTGTGGCAACACGTATGGATCTAGACATTATCTAAGCCAGATGAAGAAAGATAAATACATGATATCACTTAAGCGGAATCTTGAAAATGATACAAATGAACNTCCTAAATGTCCACTGATGGATAAAGATGATGTGATTATACACACACACCCCCACACATGCACAGGAATATTACTTTGCCATAAAAAAGAATAAAATAATGCCATTTGTGGCAACATGTATGGATCTAGAGATTATCTAAGCCAGGTGAAGAAAGATAAATATATGATATCACTTAAGTGGAATCTTAAAAAATGATACAAATGAACTTATTTTCAAAATAGAAATAGAACTGTAAACACCAAAAACAAACATCATTACCAAAGGGAAAGGTGTGAGATATGGATAAATTAGGAGTTTGCGATTAACATACACACACTAATATTAACATATATAAACAGATAACCAACAAGGACCTACTGTATAGCACAAGGAACTATATTCAGTTTTTTATAATAACCTGTAAGGGAAAAGATTCAGAAATATATATATATGTGTACATATATATACATGTATAAATATATATACACATATTTTATATATACACATATATATAAAACTAAATCATTGTGCTGTACACCTGAAACTAACACATTTAAGTCAGTTATACTTCAGCTCATATACATATGTGTATGTGAGTGTGTGTATATATACATATATATACATGAATCATACTATGTAGTAAAGGAGCAAGCATGAAGCCAATAATAATAGCAATAAAAATGATATGAACATCATCAACAACAAAAAGAAGTCACAGAGCTGAAGAATACAATAGATGAACTGAAAAATACAATACAGGGATTTGACAGCAGACTATATGAATCAGGGGAAAAGATCAACGAACTTAAGGAGAGGGCAATGGTCTCATTCAGAGCAGCAAAGAGAAAACAGTTTTAAAATGTAAAGACAGGTCAAGGAACTTATGGAACAACATCAAGTGGATGAACATTCACAGAATTAGATAACATTATTAGAGCTTCAGAATTAGGTGGATAAAGGGACAGAAAACTTATCTGAGTAATAGTGACTAAAATCTTCTCTACCTTGGGGACCTACACCAGACATCATAATTAAAATCTCAAAAGTTAAAGAAAGGAATCTTAAAAGCAGCAGGAAAAAAAAAACAATTTGTTATATACAAGGAAATAAAAATAAGAATATTTTTTAACAGAAACTTGAGAAACCACAGGGTAGGTTCATAGTATATTTTAAAAACACACACACACAAAACCTTCCGACCAAGAATACTCTACCTGGCAAAATTATCTCTCAGAGTTGAAGGAGAGATAAATAGTTATCAATACAAGCTAAAGCTAAAGGAGTTTATCACCATTAAACTTGCATATAAGAAATGTTAAAGGGACTTATGTAAGCTAAAAAGAAAAACATTTAAGCTAAAAAGAAAGGGCTCTGCACTCCATCCAAAAGCACCATACTACACATTCTTCTCAAGTGCACATGAATATCCTCCAGGAATGACCTCATGACACCATGCTGCTGCTAAGTCAATTCAGTCGTGTCTGACACCATGAGCTTTAATAAATTTAAGAAAATTGAAATTATATGAAGCATTGTCTCTCATCAGAACACTGATGAGACTAGAAATAAATGAGAAAAATATTAAAACACAAACATGCAGTGGCTAAACAATATGCTACTAAACAACCAATGGATCACTGAAGAAATCAAGCAAAAAAATATCTAGAAACAAATGAAAATAAAAGCACAACTGTCCAAAACCTACGTGCTTTGTCGCGTAGTCACGTCTGGCTCTCTGTGACCCCACAGATTTTAGCTCACCAGGCTGTTCTGTCCATAGGGATTCTCCAGGCAAGAACACTGGAGTAGGTTGCCATGCCCTCCTTCAGGGGATCTTCCCAATCCAGAGACTGAACCCAGGTCTCTCGCACTGCAGGCAGATTCTTACTGTCTGAGCCACCACGGAAGCCCTAAGCCCCAAAACCTATGGGGTGCAGCAAAAGCAGTTCTAGGACGGAAGTTTATAGCGATACAATCGTACCTCAAGAACAAGAAAAATCTTAAATAAACAACCTAACCTTATACCTAGAACAACTAGAGAAGAACAAACAAAACCTAAAGTTAGTAGAAGGAAAATATCATAAGACTAGAGCAGAAATAAATGAAACAGAGACAAAGAAAGCAATTGCAAAGATCAGTGAAACTAAAAGCTGGTTCTCTAAAAAGACAACTTTGATAAACCTTTAGTCAGACTAGTCAAGAAAAAAAAGGGAGAGGACTCAAATCAGTAAAATTAGAAATGAAAAGGGAGAAGTGACAACTGACTCCAAAGAAATACAAAGGAGCATAAGAGACTACTATGAGGAACTATATGCCAATAAAATGGATAATTTGGAAGAAATGGAAAAATTCTTGGAAAAGTACAGTCTCCAAAGCTGAACTAGGAAGAAATAGAAAATATGAACAGACCAATCAAAATCACTGAAATTGTGATTAAAAGACTCCCAACAAACAAAAGTACAGGACCTGATGGCTTCACAGGCAAATTCTATAAAATATTTAGAGAAGAGTTAACAACTATCCTCCTGAAACTGTCACAAAATATGGCAGAGGAAGGAAAACTTCCAAACTCATTCTGTGAGGTCACCATTACCCCAATACCGAAATGAGACAATGATATCACAAAAAAGAAAATTACAGGCCAGTATCACTGGTGAATATCAATGCAAATATCCTCAACAAAATACTAGCAATCTGAATCCAACAACACATTGAAAAAGATCATACATCATGAGGTGAGATACATCCCAGACATGCAAAGATTTTTCAATATCCACAAATCAACAAAGGGGATATGCCTCATAAACAAATTGTAGAATAAAAGCCATAGGATCATATCAATATATATAGAAAAAGTTTTTGAAAAAATTCAACACCCATTTATGATAAAAACTCTCCAGAAAGTGGGCATCCTCTTCTCAAGTACACAGAGAATATTTTCCAGGATAGATATGTTAGACCACAAAATATGTTAATAAATTTGAGAAGATTCACCACATTATCTTCTCTGATCACATTATCTTCTCTGATCACAACAGTTTGAAAATAGATTTTCAATTATGAGAAGAAACTGGAAAATTCACAACTATGTGAAGTTTAAATGACATCGTACTGAACAAATACTGGGTAGAAAAAGAAAATCAAAAGAGAAATAAAAAATAAAGACAAATAAAAATGGAAATAGAACACACCGAAACTTATACAATGGAGCAGAAGCTATTACAAGAAGTAAGCTCATACAGACAAATGCTTACATCCTGAAACAAAAATCTCAAATAAAACACCTAACTTCACATTTCAATGACCTACATAATAAACAAATGAAGCGCAAAGTAATAAGAAAGTAACAAAAATTAGAGCAGAAATAAATGATCAGTTCAGTTGCTAGTTGTGTCCAGCTCTTTGTGACCCCACGGACTGCAGCATGCCAGGCTTTCCTGTCCATCAACTCCCAGAATTTGCTCAAACTCATGCCCATAGAGTCGGTGATGCCATCTAACAATCTCATCCTCTGTTGTGCCCTTCTCCTTCTGCCTTTACCTTTTCCAGCATCAGGGTCTTTTCCAAAGAGTCAGTTCTTCGCATCAGGTGGCCAAAGTACTGGAGTTTCAGCTTCAGCATCAGTCCTTCCAATGAATATTCAGGACTGATTTCCTTTAGGACAGACTAGTTTGATCTCCTTGCCATCCAAGGGACTCTCAAGTGTCTTCTCCAACACCACAGTTCAAAAGCATCAATTCTTTGGCACTCAGCTTTCTTTATAGTCCAACTCTCACATTCATACATGACTACTGGAAAAACCACAGCCTTGACTAAATGGACCTTTGTCTCTGTTTTCTTAATATGCTGTTGAGGTTGGTCATAGCTTTTCTTCCAAGGACCAACCATCTTTTAATTTAATGGCTGAAGTCACCATTTGAGTGATTTTGAAGCCCAAGAAAATAAAGTCTGTCATTGTTTCTATTGTTTCTCCATCAATTTGCCATGAACTGGTGGGACCAGATGCCATGATCTACGTTTTTTCAATGTTGAGTTTTAAACCAGCTTTTTCACTCTTCTATTTCACTTTCATCAAGAAGCTCAATAGTTCCACTTCATTTTCTGTCACAAGGGTGGTATCATCTGAGTATCTGAGATTATTGATCTTGATTTCAGTTTGTGCCTCATCCAGCCTGGCATTTTGTATGATGTACTTTGCATATAAGTTATTAAAATAAACATGGTGAACAGCCTTGATGTATTCCTTTCCCAATTTGGAACCAGTCTGTTGTTCCATGTCTGGTTCTAACTGTTGCTTCTTGACCTGCATACAGATTTCTCAAGAGGCAGGTGGGATGGTGTGGTATTCCCATCTCTTTCAGAATTTCCCACAGTTTGTTGTGATCTACACAGTCAAAGACATTGATGCAATCAGTAAAGCTGAAGTAGATGTTTTCCTGGATTATTCTTGCTTTTTAATGATCCAGTGGATGTTAGCAATTGGATTTCTGGTTCCTCTGCCTTTTCTAAATACATCTTGAACATCTGTAAACTCATGGTTCACGTACCATTGAAGCCAGGCTTGGAGAATTTTTAGCATTACTTTGCTAGCATGTGAGATGACTGCAATCATGTGATAGTTGGAACATTCTTTGGCATTGCCCTTCTTTGGGATTGGAAAGAAAACTGACCTTTTCCAGTCCTATGGCCACTGCTGAGTTTTCCAAAGTCACTGGCATATTGAGTGCTGCACTTTCACAGCATCATCTTTTAGGATTTGAAATAGCTCAACTGGAATTCCATCACCTCCACTAGCTTTGTTCATAGTGATGCTTCCTAAGGCCCACTTGACTTCACATTCCAGGATATCTGGCTCCAGGTGAGTGATCAAACCATTGTGATTATCTAAGCCATGAAGATCTTTTTTGTACAGGTTTTCTGTGTATTCTTGCCACCTTTTCTTAATATCTTCTGCTTCTGTTAGGTCCATACCATTTCTGTCCTTTATTGAGCCCATTTTTGCATGAAGTGTTCCCTTGGTATCTCTAATTTTATTGAAGAGATCTCTACTCTTTCCCATTCTGTTGTTTTCCTCTATTTCCTTGCACTGATCACTGAGGAAGGCTTTCTTATCTCTCCTTTCTATTCTTTGGAACTCTCCATTCAAATGAGTGGATCTTTTCTTTTCTCCTTTGCCTTTAGCTTCTCCTCTATTCACAGCTATTTGTAAGGCCTCCTCAGACAACCATTTTGTCTTCTTGGATTTCTTTTTCTTGGGGATGGTCTTGATCACTGCCTCCTGTACAATGTCATGAACCTCTATCCATAGTTCTTCAGGGTACTGTCTATCAGATCTAATCCCCTGAATCTATTTGTCACTTCCACTGTATAATCATAAAGGATTTGATTCAGATTATACCTGAACGGTCTCATTTTGGGTCATAGCCTGTGACTTAAGCCCTTTTGAAGGAGGTCTCCATTAACCCTTCCATAGAGCAGCCACATAGGTGACCCAACAGTTACTGCAGAACAAATAAACCAAAGAAATCCTCACATTGTTAAGAAATTTCTAGGACCCACAACAGATTTCCCAAGCTGGGGATCTGGCAAAGAGACTGAGAACCCCTAGAGATTTTGACTTTGGAGGCCAGTGGGATTTGATTACAGAACTTACACAGGACTGGGGAAACAGACTCTTGGAGGGCACAAACAAAACCTAGTGTGCACCAGGACCCAGAACAAAGGAAAAGTGACCTCATAAGAGACTGACCCAGACCTGCCTATGAATATCCAGGAGTCTATGGCGGAGGCATGGATCGGCAGAGATCTGCTGCAGGGACGAGGCACTGAGTGCAGCAGTGTGTGCACAGGACCGTTTGAAGGAAGTTGCAATTACTTTCATTACCTCCACCAGAGTTTGGCCTCAGGTCAAACAACAGGGAGGGAATACAGCCCCGTCCATCAACAGATACTTGGATTCAAGATTCACTGAGCATGGCCCTGCCCATCAGGACAAGACCTAGTTTCCCTGCAGTCTGTCCCTCCCATCAGGGAACTTCCATAAGCCTCTTATCCTTATCTGAAGACAGCAGAGAGAATGAAAACCACAATCACAGAAAACTAAACAAACTGATAATATGGACCACAGTTCAGTTCAGTAGCTCAGTCATGTCCGACTCTTTGCGACCCCATGAATCAAAGCACACCAAGCCTTCTTGTCCATCATGATCTCTCAGAGTTCACTCAGACTCATGTCCATCGAGTTTGTGACGCCATCCAGCCATCTCATCCATAGTCGTCCCCTTCTCCTCTTGCCCCCAATCCCTCCAAGCATCAGAGTCCTTTCCAATTAGTCAAATCTTCGCATGAGGTGGCCAAAGTACTGGAGTTTCAGCTTTAGCATCACTCCTTCCAAAGAAATCCCAGGGTTGATCTCCTTCAGAATGCACTGGTTGGATCTCCTTGCAGTCCAAGGGACTCTCAAGAGTCTTCTGCAACACCACAGCTCAAAAGCATCAATTCTTCAGTGCTCAGCCTTCTTCACAGTACAACTCTCACATCCATACATGGCCACTGGAAAAAACATATCCTTGACTAGACGGACCTTTGTCTGCAAAGTAATGTCTCTGCTTTTGAATATACTATCTAGGTTGGTCATAACTTTTCTTCCAAGGAGTAAGCGTCTTGTAATTTCATGGCTACAGTCAACATCTGCAGTGATTTTGGAGCCCCCCAAAATAAAGTCTGACACTGTTTCCACTGTTTCCCCATCTATTTCCCATGAAGTGATGGGACCAGAAGCCATGATCTTCGTTTTCTGAATGTTGAGCTTTAAGCCAACTTTTTCACTCTCCTCTTTCACTTTCATCAAGAGGCTTTGTAGTTCCTCTTCACTTTCTGCCATAAGGGTGGTGTCATCTGCATATCTGAGGTTATTGATATTTCTCCCAGCAATCTTGATTC
>SJYW01004301.1:521347-543866 GCA_006410735.1 Raphicerus campestris
ATATATACATATATATAAAGAAGAATGTTATAAGAAAAGGGGGATTGGTCTGATAGACTGAGAGATTAGCAGAGCCAAACAAGGCCTTTCTCTAAGATGACTTATGGGAATGTTGTGGGTACAGAAGTTGATTTTTTTTTTTTTTTCAGGAAGAGGTAGAAGATGCCAGAGAGAGACAGGAGATATTCAATTGTGGGCCAAGATTCAAGAAGAGATATAAAGGCAAAGAACCAAGGCCAATTAGGAAACTTGAGGAAGAAATATCTGAGTATTCTCAGAAGTTCTGAGGTTTGTAAGAAAGGAAATAGGGAAAACACACGTTGGAAGCCTTCCATCTTTTCAGCCAAGTCAGAAGCAAAGGTCTGAGGACAGGTGATGTGAGCTCAGGAATGGAGTAAAAGATGAAGACAAAGCTTGTTATTGAGATAAGAAGAGACAGACACAGATATAAGTATGTAGGAAAATGAATGGTCTATGTATACATATATCAGAGATGAAGTGTGTATGTGTTTAAAAAATTAATACATTGTTATAAAATATCATCACCCAGAAATAAACATTAGGTGATATTACAGCGGAAAAAGGGCTTCCCAGGTGGCACTAGTGGTAAATAACCCACCTGTCAGTGCAGGTAGATGCTGGAGACAAGGGTTCAATCCCTGGATCAGGAAGATCCCAGGAGGAAGGCATGGCAACCGCCTCCAATATTCTTACCTGGAGAATCCCATGGACAAAGAAGACTGGTGGGCTACGGTCCACAGGGTCACCAAGAGTTAGACACGACTTAAGTAACTCAGCATGCATGCATGCACAGTGGAAAAATCTTCAAAAGTCAGTTTTTAACTAGATAATGGGGTGGAAATGTGAGATAATTAGCTGATGGAGTCTTTGGAAGGGTATGTGTTCTTTGCCAGAACAACAGAAGTCATCTGGGTAGAAGATGATGTGTATGGCTTTAGGCATTAAATTTGATGTGGAAAAGATCATGAAATTCAAGAGATGGATTCCTATAACTTTATGTAAGTGGAGACCTTGATGTGAATTAATGATCAGAGTGGGACAGAAGGTAACAGAGATGAGTAAGAGGAAGGAAAAGAATAAAGCAAATGCTAGTGATTGGAGACTTGGGGCAAAGCTTTTCAGCTGTTTAGTGAGACAAAGAAGTCAGGGAGAAACAGAACAAGAAATGCATCAGTTTCACAATCAAGTACCCGGAAAACCAGCCATTGACTTTCTTTAAATTGTGGCCTTGCTTTCACAATTAATTTTGAAATGGATTATCCCACAAGACCACAAATTACTGCTCACCGTGTCCTCTAAAGTGTTTGTAACAAGATAGAGAAAGACTATTTTTACCCCCATAATATGATAGAGAAAGTGTTCAGGAGTAGAGTCTATGCAGGACTTAAAATTAAAAAAAAAAAAACAACCAACCCACATTTGCTCCTAAAGCCTTTATAAAATGCTTCTTTTACTGTTATTGTCTTGATTTGCCGTGTTGGAGTCACTTCATTGTTTTTCACCACTCGGACAAGAAGATTTTCCTTCCCAGACATGCTTCCTGCCAATATATATAGAAGCAATATTTTTGAGTGTAATATTCCCTGAAACTATCTTGGCATTTTTGCTGAGAGACGGATTAAACTGGAGAGAGGCTGACCAACAACAGCCCGAGGACAATATTCTTGAATGGATTGTATCTGAGCCTTGGTTTTTTTATTTTGAAGCTCTGTATTTTTAATGGAGGCTCTTCGTTTTCTTGCCATCGATGTGTAAAACAAGCTACCAATAGAAATAATTACAGCAGCTTTTGTTCATAATTTAAATGTTCTGGGATCGTTCTTGGAGTATATTTGTTCAGCACCTTTTGTGCATAGATGAAATGTCCTGGGGTCGTTATTAGAGTGCATTTACCAAGGACTCTCCCTTCCTGGGCTGAGGGATAAACAACAACAACACACCGAAATTCTCTTATTCAACTTACACGGACAGAATAACTCAGGCATATCGATGAGAATTCTTTAGACGCAACTAAAATATGTATTAATCACAGTTGTTACATGTGATTGGCAACATACCGCAAAGTAGGGAAGTGACATTTCAGTATTTGGTTCCACATTTTAATGCTGCTAAAATGAAATTCTCTATCAGTTCTATTCCCAATTATTCTTACAACCACTTAGAGAGAGCTTTCTTTCTCTGAAATATTTTTCCTGCCTCTCAGTCGTGCATAACAGAAAATTATTTTGCATCTCATCCAAGCTTAAAAAAAAAAGTCCCAGTTTTAAGTGCATGCTTAAATGNAGACTATTTTTACCCCCATAATATGATAGAGAAAGTGTTCAGGAGTAGAGTCTATGCAGGACTTAAAATTAAAAAAAAAAAAACAACCAACCCACATTTGCTCCTAAAGCCTTTATAAAATGCTTCTTTTACTGTTATTGTCTTGATTTGCCGTGTTGGAGTCACTTCATTGTTTTTCACCACTCGGACAAGAAGATTTTCCTTCCCAGACATGCTTCCTGCCAATATATATAGAAGCAATATTTTTGAGTGTAATATTCCCTGAAACTATCTTGGCATTTTTGCTGAGAGACGGATTAAACTGGAGAGAGGCTGACCAACAACAGCCCGAGGACAATATTCTTGAATGGATTGTATCTGAGCCTTGGTTTTTTTATTTTGAAGCTCTGTATTTTTAATGGAGGCTCTTCGTTTTCTTGCCATCGATGTGTAAAACAAGCTACCAATAGAAATAATTACAGCAGCTTTTGTTCATAATTTAAATGTTCTGGGATCGTTCTTGGAGTATATTTGTTCAGCACCTTTTGTGCATAGATGAAATGTCCTGGGGTCGTTATTAGAGTGCATTTACCAAGGACTCTCCCTTCCTGGGCTGAGGGATAAACAACAACAACACACCGAAATTCTCTTATTCAACTTACACGGACAGAATAACTCAGGCATATCGATGAGAATTCTTTAGACGCAACTAAAATATGTATTAATCACAGTTGTTACATGTGATTGGCAACATACCGCAAAGTAGGGAAGTGACATTTCAGTATTTGGTTCCACATTTTAATGCTGCTAAAATGAAATTCTCTATCAGTTCTATTCCCAATTATTCTTACAACCACTTAGAGAGAGCTTTCTTTCTCTGAAATATTTTTCCTGCCTCTCAGTCGTGCATAACAGAAAATTATTCTGCATCTCATCCAAGCTTAAAAAAAAAAGTCCCAGTTTTAAGTGCATGCTTAAATGGTGCCAAGAGAAAACTCAAAATAGAAGCCTCAGGACAGAGAGAGCTCATTTTGTTCAGTAAGTTGAAATGTGGTATTAAAGGTTAAAATAAGCCCAACTGATGATCCAGGTTAGGATTCAAAATTTCAAACTGAAACTTTCAAGGGGTGGCTAAGAAAGAAGGAGCAAACAGTGTTGGCAGGAAGTTTCCTGGATCACTGTCTTCTGAAGACCTCCACACATGGATGGTAATCGTGGGGCAGGCAGTGTTGCTAGGTGGGGTTGACTCAAATTTTTTTTTTTTTTTTAAATTTTGTGACTGTTGTTGTCAACTGCATTTATCATCAAACAAAAAATCTTCATGGAGCTACTATGATGTGCTTGGCACTGTGTGTTAAGTGCAGCTAAAAGCTAAGATGATGAGGTCCAAGCTTCCATTCTGGGTGACCCTAGGAGTGGAGTTGGTGGGTGCTGGAGGGAGCATGCAGGAGGCAGGCTCAGCAGACACCAGGCTGAACAGATTCTGCCAGAATCGTCTCGTGCAAGCACAGCCAGCTGTGTGCAGCCTCTCTCACTGCAGAGTAACCCTGATAGAAGCAAGCTCCTTCACTTTAACAGAATGGAGTGAGGCTGCTTGGCACACAGTGGCTCCTTGGCAGCCTTCTCTGTCCACCAGCCGTCTGCCTTTAAAGATAGAATTAATGATGGTGAATCTGTGTGTCAGTATCTCTCAGACACGCTTCAAATCTACAGAGACCTAAACCGAGCTACCTATCTCTGCTAGGATGGAAAAAAACAAACAAACAAAACTCACAGAGTGCTTATCACTCTCCAGAAGTCACTTCCACANGCAAGCTCCTTCACTTTAACAGAATGGAGTGAGGCTGTTTGGCACACAGTGGCTCCTTGGCAGCCTTCTCTGTCCACCAGCTGTCTGCCTTTAAAGATAGAATTAATGATGGTGAATCTGTGTGTCAGTATCTCTCAGACACGCTTCAAACCTACAGAGACCTAAACCGAGCTACCTATCTCTGCTAGGATGGGAAAAAAACAAACAAACAAACAAAAAAACCTCACAGAGTGCTTATCACTCTCCAGAAGTCACTTCCGTATTTACCTGAAAATAATCTTAAGCAGGCTGTATCAAGAAATTTCAAAGCTAAGGATACCCCTTCGCTTCTGTTTTGCTAGAATGACAAATTACAGTAAATATTCTTTAAGCCCTGAGAACCCGCTGCCTGTGGGTTAAAGGTACGTATCTATGAGCTGAAGATAGAAAGTTTGATGTTAGTGTTGAAACTCAACCCTATTCTCTTTCTCATTTCATCATTATCAGTGAAAATGAGTTTTTGCAGCATGTTTCAGAACAGAAAACCCTCTCAGGTCACAGAGTTACAAGTAATTCATTCTAAGCTTCTATACAAAGATTTTGCAATTTAGTAGAAGAATAAAAATTTTGCAGTTCTAGAGTCTATATACATGTATCTCCTAAGTCTATTATTTCAGTTCTCCTTTCCATGGTGTAATTGGAGAAGGGAATGGCAATCCTCTCTAGTTTTCTTGCCTGGAGAATTCCATGGACAGAGCAGCCTGGTGGGCTACAGTCCATTGGGTTGCAAAGAGTCAGACATAACTGAGTGACCAACACACACACACACACACTCACACACACAGAGAGTGTAATTCCTCCTGGCTATTCTGGTTGGATGTCTCCAAGTTATCTGAGGTTCACCTCTGAACTTGAACTCTATATCTCCCCTCCATACATGCTCTTTCTTCTGCAGAAAATATCTTAGGTCATGGGTCAGGCCCCTGACCATGCACACAACACCTTAGCAAACCTCTACTCATCCTTCACAGCTCTAGCCTAAATATCACGTCCTCTCTTGTGACTTTCCAGCTCTCCCAAGTGAACTTTTTTTTGTTGCTGTTGTTCCTATTTTCTCATGTAACTTTTAAAAATACTTTCATCATTTTATTTACATACTGTGTTGTGGCTGTAAACCCCTCAGATACAGGACTCTTCCATGTTCCTTGTAACCTTCCTCCTGTAAGTGAGGTATATAACACAGTTTACACAATGAAAATGTTTGTTGAATCAATTCGTATACATCTGCTACTGTCTCTGTCCTTGGGCTTCATGCATACATTTATCAAGGGCAAGGCATTTTGTTTTGCCATATTCTGAATGTCATTCACAAGCTGTTTGATCATGCTTAAGTCTCTTAAACACCTGGATTCAGTTTCCTCATTTATAACACATAGAAGGGATGTGATTTTTTTCTTTAAATGATAATAATAATAACAGCATATACATATACTTTCAAGTTTTTTCTTCCTCTTGACAAGCTGTTTTTAGAGGTCTGACTCAGAAGGATAGTTGAAGACAATAAAAGGGTTGTTTTTTGTTTTTTTTTAAATTCTGAAGAAAAAAGATCTTAGGGGCAGCAGAGGAACTGTCTTCAACTATAAAAGGGGCTTTCATGTGGAAGGACAACCATGTGACTGCAGGAGCCAGAACTAGGACTGATGAGTGAAGATAATTTAAAAGCACCTCATATATCAGATCAAGTTTGCTGTATGTTGTCTGGGTCTTATGTCCCAGAAGTAAGGATATCAAGAAACAAGTGAAATATCTATACCATTTCCCCAAACTTGTAAACTTATATCAGGTTTTCAACTCTGTATTTTGCCAAATGAAAAACAAAGCAACATTAAAAGAGCAAAAGGATTTTCTACTATGAGCATCAGTTCATAAAACAATACGTAAGTTTACAAAAAAATAGGAAAGACATAAAGAATAGGTCTTTTGGGGGTAAGGACAGGAGTGACTTTACAATGATACACACACACCCTAAAACTTTACAAAGATACACATGCTAAATTTTTGCTTAGATCTTGAAAATATAAATACTGATTCAATGAGTCTGTGAGTCAGTCTTTGATTTTTCATGTGCTAAGCTCCCTTTAAACTTGATGTTAAATATAAGGGATCAAGGTACACATATACATAGAGATTTGCATATATATATATATTTAATTTGAAGGTTTTTATAGTTCTAGGAGGGCTTCCCAGGTGGTGCTAGTGGTAAAGAACCTGCCTGCAATGCAGGAGACATAAGAGATAGGGGTTTGATCCCTGGGTCAGAAAGATCCCCCGGAGGAGGGCATGGCAACCCACTCCAGTATTCCTGCCTGGAACATCCCATGGACAGAGGGGACAGACAGGCTACAGTCCGTAGGGTCATAAAGAGTCAGACACGACTGAAGCGACAGAGCACACAGGCACACGTGGATCTAAGAAGGTATTATTCCTCAAGTATTAGAAATTATGTAACCTGATGTATGGAGGAGGGCATGACAGCCCAGTCCAGTATTCTTGCCTGGAGAATCCCGTGGACAGAGGAGCCTGGTGGGCTACAGCCCATAGGGTCGCACAGAGTCCAGCACAACTGGAGTGACTTGGCAGGCATGCAGCGTGATGTACAGTCATATCACTTTGACTTACTTTCTGTTGTCAGTACATTATATTTTGGGGCCAAGATCCTTGATTTTGACATACCCTCCCGCATCCTAGTATCCCTTAAGTCTGAAAATGAATCAGTGTTTGTTCTGAAATTCTGGGTGTGCATATAACGCTGGGTTGTTGGTGTGCTTCAAATTATAGCTTTAGGAAAACCTTACTGAACAGGACTAGGGCACCCTAGGCCAGGAGATCTTTTCTTTCTCTTGTTGCTGTGGTTTCCTGCTTAATATTGGGTTGCTCCTGCCCTGAATCAGGGTCTAGGATGAACCCACATGAGTGTGGCTCTCCTGAGGGTGGGAGAGGTGAGTATTGGGTTGANTCCTGTGGCCACTGCTGAGTTTTCCAAATTTGCTGGCATATTGAGTGTAGCACTTTCACAGCATCATCTTTCAGGATTAACAGTATGCATTAGGGTAACATAAGGAGAGGGATAGGAGACAGCCTGTAAAAGTACTTTACAGAGAAGTATTCAGCAAATACTAATTCCCCTTTGTTCCATCTTAGTGTTAAAGACTGGGTTTCTGCCTTCCCTTCATGACTGAGCTCCAGCTTTGCCTACCGCCTTTGACTTCTTTGGTCCTTCCCTGTCTGTGTCTATGTGGATCNTAATTCCCCTTTGTTCCATCTTAGTGTTAAAGACTGGGTTTCTGCCTTCCCTTCATGACTGAGCTCCAGCTTTGCCTACCGCCTTTGACTTCTTTGGTCCTTCCCTGTCTGTGTCTATGTGGATCCCCTCTCAGAGCCTGATAATTTTCAAGACTGAGTATCTGCCTCTGAACCTGGCCTTAGCTGTGACTACGCCTCCTTCTCGACTTTTAGGTGGAGCAGCTGGCCTCTGCCCATCTGCCTGTCTACTTGGATCACTACATGTTACCCTGCCCTAGCCTTTTGCTGGGACGCCCCGTCTGATAGTCCCTTGATGTCTTCCTGCCTGGAAATTCATCCAAGTATCTGTATCCAGGTGGCTGGTGGGCCAGGTTCGTGGACCCTGAGCTCTATCAGCCTGATCTGTCCCTCTCTTTCCAACTTGCATCTCCAACAACAGAGCTTGTTGAAAGTAGAGATGCTTGGTCTTCACTCTAGACCGATTGAATCAGAAGCCCCCATGAAGTGGCCTGGTTCAGAGGAGCAGGATGTTGCTCCAGCTGTTTTGCAGGCAGCCCTCCAGGGAACTCTGATGTAGGTACTTTGACTACATGGCCTCTAAGGCCTATCACCAGTCAGGGAGCCTAGGGCTCACTCTCAGTTAGGTCAGGTTCATGAATTAAGTTCAGGTCAGCATACTTTGTTTCCTAGGAGTTTCTAAAACTACTTTTTCAACAGAAAAATTGTTTAATGTCCCCTTCATATCTCTTATGGATAAACCCACCTTACCAGTCTCACCTGGGAACTAGAAGTCCTGCAGGATAGCTTGGATGCTTTCCTGCTTCTGCCAGGAGCATTTTAACTTGTTCTCGTTCTGAGGTACCTGTGAGGCAGGCCCCTTGCCATGATTAAAGGCTAACCTTGCTTACAGGCTCCTGGACCTACGTTTTCTCTTTGCTGTCACTGCCTCAACCTAGTTTCAAGTTTCCTCTTAGAAATGATCGTCTGTCCACATTCAAAGCCATCTCTATCAAAGCCATTTCTTTGAACTCTTCTAAAGCATAATCTGGGACCATCAGAGATTTAATGTCCTTTAAAATACCGTGAAAAAAAAGATAGTTTTGCCTAGATTCGATCCTCCAGATTCATTAGTTACTGGGCTAGGTCTGACTGATGCACGAAACCTTTTGTTGATGTAGTAAAACTTTTTGAAATTTGATTTTATAAACTGAGAATCTTGGAAAATTTTTAACATCTTCCCATGAAATCACTTTAAAATTTTATATATTTGTATGTCATTTTGCTGCATCTTTACATATGCCAGGGGGTATCAACACTAGTGATTTTATTTCTTTAGAGCATCTGTATCTGTGTACTGCAGAGAGCTCCTGTGATAATGANGCCAGGTTCGTGGACCCTGAGCTCTATCAGCCTGATCTGTCCCTCTCTTTCCAACTTGCATCTCCAACAACAGAGCTTGTTGAAAGTAGAGATGCTTGGTCTTCACTCTAGACCGATTGAATCAGAAGCCCCCATGGAGTGGCCTGGTTCAGAGGAGCAGGATGTTGCTCCAGCTGTTTTGCAGGCAGCCCTCCAGGGAACTCTGATGTAGGTACTTTGACTACATGGCCTCTAAGGCCTATCACCAGTCAGGGAGCCTAGGGCTCACTCTCAGTTAGGTCAGGTTCATGAATTAAGTTCAGGTCAGCATACTTTGTTTCCTAGGAGTTTCTAAAACTACTTTTTCAACAGAAAAATTGTTTAATGTCCCCTTCATATCTCTTATGGATAAACCCACCTTACCAGTCTCACCTGGGAACTAGAAGTCCTGCAGGATAGCTTGGATGCTTTCCTGCTTCTGCCAGGAGCATTTTAACTTGTTCTCGTTCTGAGGTACCTGTGAGGCAGGCCCCTTGCCATGATTAAAGGCTAACCTTGCTTACAGGCTCCTGGACCTACGTTTGCTCTTTGCTGTCACTGCCTCAACCTAGTTTCAAGTTTCCTCTTAGAAATGATCGTCTGTCCACATTCAAAGCCATCTCTATCAAAGCCATTTCTTTGAACTCTTCTAAAGCATAATCTGGGACCATCAGAGATTTAATGTCCTTTAAAATACCGTGAAAAAAAAGATAGTTTTGCCTAGATTCGATCCTCCAGATTCATTAGTTACTGGGCTAGGTCTGACTGATGCACGAAACCTTTTGTTGATGTAGTAAAACTTTTTGAAATTTGATTTTATAAACTGAGAATCTTGGAAAATTTTTAACATCTTCCCATGAAATCACTTTAAAATTTTATATATTTGTATGTCATTTTGCTGCATCTTTACATATGCCAGGGGGTATCAACACTAGTGATTTTATTTCTTTAGAGCATCTGTATCTGTGTACTGCAGAGAGCTCCTGTGATAATGAAGAGTAGTTTTATTAGAGACCAATTTATTCCTTGACTATTTTATGCTACCCAAGAACAAGACAGGTTTTGTCAGTTTTGGTTTCACAGATGTGCCAGTTCCTAACATTTTCTGTATCATAGAACTCAACATTTCTGAATGCATAATGATAATAAGAATGTCTTAGATTCCCAGTATAAGCAAGAATATCCTAGCATAAAGTATGAGGTCATCAGTTTGCAAAGCACATGAAGTGCCGAGATGGAATTAGATGTAATCACTCAAACCATAGGTGGACAAGAGGCCTTGGAGAGAGATACAGTGGGTCACCATATCTCTGACCAAGGATATTATGGGTAGCTTGCCACATTAGCACCTTGTTGATAAACAGTAAATATTGTCCCCACCTATTTATGCTCAGGCTGCCCTATCCTGCTGCCCAGCTGTTCAGCCCAGCCAGGTCTGGAAGAGATTGAAGAAACGACTGAGTTAGCTTCAGTTCTGGTCATGTGGGATGTTGGCCACAATAGAGAGCCCCACTGAATACATGTTTATAACGTGGCAGGGCTTCACATGGCAGAGCTTCCCACGTGGTACAGTGGTAAAGAATCTGCCTGTNTGATAAACAGTAAATATTGTCCCCACCTATTTATGCTCAGGCTGCCCTATCCTGCTGCCCAGCTGTCCAGCCCAGCCAGGTCTGGAAGAGATTGAAGAAACGACTGAGTTAGCTTCAGTTCTGGTCATGCGGGATGTTAGCCACAATAGACAGCCCCACTGAATACATGTTTATAATGTGGCAGGGCTTCGCATGGCAGAGCTTCCCATGTGGTACAGTGGTAAAGAGTCTGCCTATAAATGCAGGAGATGCAAGAGACCAGATTCAGTCCCTGGCTTGGGAAGACTGCTGGAGGAGGAAATGGCAACCTGCTCCAGGACTCTTGCCTGGGAAATCCCACAGACAGGGGAACCTAGCAGGCTATAGTCCATGGGGCTGCAAAGAGCTGGGCAAGACTAAGCGATGGAGCACAGCACGGCATGTTGGGACGTACAAGGGGATTTGGTTATTTGGTCCACAGTTCATTCTCTTCCCAGTGCTTCTCCAAACCAGTAAAAATGTCTCTGGCATGACTTTAATGCAACATGCAGTATTTTCATGAATTTGTAGACCCCTTTAAATGGAGCAGTGAGAAAAGAGGTTGTTTCCTTATGTTTCAAGATGGAATAATCTGGGGTTGAGGGTGGTCAGGATGTAGTTTTGAAGTAGGTTTACTGCAGTGGACTTCCGTTTAATTCACAAAGGAAGCCGAGTAGGTGCAGGAAGAGTAACAGGTTGGGAGATGCTTAGCATATGGGAAGAACAGGGGTATGGTTTCCCTGGGCACTTCATAAGGATAGTTCATATTTTTGCTGCAGACTATTTAGGGTAAGTTCCAAAAACAGTTTACATGTTCAACCTGCTTTTTAATTTGTCAAAGAAATTCTGCAAGTTTATTCCTTAATTATTGGGCCTCAAAAGCAGTTAGTTACTCTTCTAATTATAGACCGTAACAGTATATGAATTAAAGTGGAATTTATTTTAAAATAATAACATGTATTTGAAATCTCTAATAATAATTCTGAGAGGACAGAAGTGAAATAGGACAAAATGTCCAAAAATGCGTATACTACCTGTCTCTTACTTCATGCTAAAAAAAGTGAATTTAAAAGTAGACATTAGACTTCCAATTTAATAGAAGCCATGCTGAAAGCCAAAGTCACTTAGCTGTGTCCAACTCTTTTTGACCCCATGGACTGTAAAGTCCATGGAATTCTCTAGGCCAGAATACTGGAGTGGGTAGCCTTTCCCTTCTCCAGGGGATCTTCCTAACCCAGTGACTGAACCCAGGTCTCCCACATTGCAGGCGGATTCTTTACCATTTGAGCCACAGGGAAGCCGAGAAGGTCAGGTACCTTATTGATCCTCTCCTAACAGTCCAGGAAAATTCCTTTGAAAATGTACAAGTACTTTTGTTGTTCGTTACAGCAGCTCTGATAATCAGGCTGCCAGACAATCATATGCTGGGCTCTAGGAGGATTTGCACAAATTGCCACATCAGTGGTGTTGGATTGGGAAACACAGTCGTGGACTCTGTTTACTCCACCCTCTGTCTTGGAAAAGTACGAGTCATCTGGCAGAAGACAGGAACGAGCTCTCCGTTACTGGCACAGTCTGTTCCTAGCTCAGGGCTGCAAACCAGAAAGCCAGGCAACCACACTTCTTTCTGCATGAGGACAATATTTTTTAGGCAGTCCGATGAGCCAGATTTCCTCCTCCTTTCTTTCTTCTCTCCTCCGTCTTAACTAGAGACTACAGGTCTTAGTTGAAACTGCGCCAGGTGTGTAATGCAATGTGGGGAATGTTTGAGCATAATTGGTGGGGGTACGTGGAATTGGGATTGTAAATGTGACAGAGGGAGGCAGAGACCAGAGCCTGGAAGCATGAGTGAGTGAGTGTGTTTGCATGCAAGAGGGGGTGTGCGGAGCTTCAAGACTTGTCTTTGGAAAGAGGTCATTGCAGACTGCGACTACGTATTTTGCATAGTCAAGAGATTCTGGTGGTGAGAGAAGGTTCATTTATTTATCTAGCAAGTATTTCTGAGTACCTACTATGTGCCAGAGGCTGGCTGTCTGGGGGTAGAGAAACACCAGGGAAAAGGAGAATCTAGGGCCTGGTTCTTCCAGAGGGTAGGGGATGTGGGGTGGTAGGATCAGGGTGGGGCAGGGAGACAGACAAAAATAAGGAGACCATTGGAAAAACATAATTTCTGATAATCATCAGTGCTTGAACAAAATAAGAGTGATGTGGCAGAAGGAACAGAGGTCCTCAGACCAGTACATGGTAGCCCAAACATAGTCCGATCCCAAGGCTGCAGTGCTTATCCAGAAGAAATCAGAACAAATAGGGTAGAAGAAACAGAGTCTGATTCTCACCACACTGTATTATGCAGGTACTATTACTGTCTTGTTTTACACACAAGAAAAATAATCTGAGACAATGCATGGCAAAGAAAAATTCCTAAGAGTATATATACAAGCAATTAATAAAAAGTTGGAACTTGTTAACCTTCATAAGTAATTAAACACACTGATAATGAAAGGAATGAAATTGAAAATTACAATTAGATACCATTTTCAATCAGTCAAATTTGTGAAGATTAAAAAAAAAGACCAGAGTATTGCTAGCGATAGTGGCATAAATTTGACCCTCTCATTTGTTGCTGAGAAGAAGGTTAATTGGCACAACTTTTAAGTAAAAC
Source organism: Raphicerus campestris (assembly GCA_006410735.1). Lineage (NCBI taxonomy): Eukaryota > Metazoa > Chordata > Mammalia > Artiodactyla > Bovidae > Raphicerus > Raphicerus campestris. The sequence continues at coordinate 534,393 of SJYW01004301.1, forward strand.
TATCCTACTTGTAGAAAGAAATCTCCAGGAAATTACCAGAAAAGCAAGTAAAATTAATATACTGGATGTTAATTGCAGTATTATTTATAAAATCCCCAAATTAGAAACAACCTACATGTCTGACAGTAGGAAAAATACTCCATATATGTGCTGTGCTTAGTCGCTCAGTCGTGTCCAACTCTTTGCCTGCCAGGCTCCTCTGTCCATGGGGATTCTCCAGGCAAGAAAACTGGAGTGGGTTGCCATGTGCTTTTCCAGGGGATCTTCCCAACCCAGGGATCGAACCTAGGTCTCCTGCATTGCAGGCAGATTCTTGACCATCTGAGCTACTGAGGAAGCCACTTCATGTACAGAACCATTCAGTTCAGTTCAGTTCAGTTGCTCAGTCATGTCCGACTCTTTGTGACCCCATGAATTGCAGCACGCCAGGTCTCCCTGTCCATCATCATCTCCCGTAGTTCACTGAAACTTACGTCCATCGAGTCAGTGATGCCATCCAGCTATCTCATCCTCTGTCGTCCCCTCTTCCTCCTGCCCCCAATCCCTCCCAGAATCAGAGTCTTTTGACCATTATATAATCATTAAAGATGATATTCATAGACAATTACTAATGACACAGGGCAATGTTGTTAAAGTATTAAATGAAAAGGTATGCTAAAAGATGTATACAAGGTATGATGGAATTTTGATAACAGAACCACCTGAGGTCCAAGACCTCACTAGAAATGACATTTCCAGCTTCCCTTGGCAAGGTGTGGCCCCACAAAGCCAAGCTGTGGCCAGTGCATGTAAGCAGAATTTATGGACACTACTTCCAGCACATCTTCCCAAAGAGAGTGGCTTGCCCTCCAAGTCTTCTTTCTCCCTTTCTGTAAGTTCATATATGATGCAGCAGTGAGTGAGCTGATTTTGACCATAAGGACAAGGACAACGCTCTAAGGAATGACAAAACAGTCAGATAGGAGCCTTGGTCCCTGAATGATCTTATGGAGTACAGCTTCTCCCTGCAACCAATCAGAAGGAACTTTACCAAAAGAAATAAAATTCTCTCTGTCTCTCTTTTTTTTTTTTTTTAAATCTAGGTTTTAGCAAGTGATTGGAGAAGGCAATGGAAACCCACTCCAGTACTCTTGCCTGGAAAATCCCACGGGCAGAGGAGCCTGGTAGGCTGCAGTTCATGGGGTCGCGAAGAATTGGACACGACTGAAGCGACTTAGCAGCAGCAGCAGCAAGTGATACTGATGAAGAGAAGGAAGTAAAGGATAAAGACGTGCCTCTCACTCTTCTCTTACTCTTTATTACCTATTGGCTTTTACACAACCTCTTGCAGTTTAAGAAGCTTCCCCTTCTCCCCAGATTGGAACAATTTATTAATCTATAGGGATAAAGATCAGACAGAGCCAATTGGATAAATTAGCATGCACTATCCCACACTGCATGCAAAGGACTAGGGCCATTGTGATTTGGTTTCTGTTTAAGCAGCTGAACTAATATCCTAACTAGCACAGACAGCAACTGTGTAAAATACATTAACATTTTCATTCCTTATAATTATTTCATATTTAAAAATGCTAGTGGTCTTAGTAATAACACTGAGGAGGAAGTACTGATAGAAGTTTCATGAATAGAAGCAGAATGTTTAATATCATGTGTCTGCTATTCTGGCAATCAGATATACGTATGTTTCAGACAAGTAACAGATGAAGTTGCAAAAGGGTGAAAGCTATGATTATGTCTATAAGCTAAAACTTGGTCTCAAAATTTTAGAGTGTTAGTGGTGATTTTTGTTTTCCACCCCTATCCCTTGCATCAGTATGGGATAGTGTCTGCTAATTTATCCAGTTGCCTTTATCTTATCTTTATCCCTATAGATTGATAAATTGTTCCAATTTCGGGAGAAGGGGAAGCTTCTTATACCGCCAGTGGTTGTATGAAAGCCAATAGGTAATGAAGAGTAACAGAAGAGAGTCATATCTTTCTCTTTCACTTCTTTCTGTTCATCAGCATCACTTGCTAGAACCTAGATAAGGCTTCAGCATTTGCTTCTGGGAGACTGTTAGAGACTGCTCTGCAATGTCTTATTCTAACAAAGGAAAAACTGTGGTAGAGAGGGAACAGGAGGTGAGATTGGGGGCTGAGGATGTAGGGTTTATATCCATTTATATTGGAGACTGAATTATTAGGGGGTGAAGGTACCTGATAGAAGGTCAAGTCCAAGTCCCAGGTTGGCAGAGACAATACTGGGTTAGTGTCAGGTAGGCTTTGTGATCTGGAGGAAGGGAATGAGGTTCTTAAACCATAGGGAGAGGATGGGGCAATGAGGAAAAATAGTGTCCTCCAAGAATATCTTTTCAAGTATAAGGTAGAGAAAGAGCAAGGACAAAAGCGCAACCTTTGGAGAAATCATCTGGCTGGACCGAGACTGAAAGTTCAGTTCAGTACAGTTCAGTCGCCCAATCGTGTCCGACTCCTTGAGACCCCGTGAATCGAAGCATGCCAGGCCTCCCGGTCCATCACCAACTCCCGGAGGCGAGCCCCAATCCCTGACTCACACAGGGAGCAAGACTGGGCCAGGTGGCACAAGTGCCCTGTGGGTGGATAGAGTCCAGGCATTCAAAGGGCCTAGGTGGAGGACATGAGAAAAGGCAAGAAACTCTCACATTTATTGAGCATCTAATGTGCACATCTAATGTTCCTTATAATTGGATTCTTACAGCAGTCCTGGGAGCACTCTTCACAGAAAGGCTTAGTGATTTGATCAAGATTATGAATTTATTAACTAGAGGATTTAGGCTTGACTGAATCTAAACCCTTATTCTTTCTTTTATGCCACTTTGGGGATTCTTCAGGGATTGCTGCCCAATTGCCCTTCCAGAAGTTGAGTGCTGGAAAAAATCAAAGATATTTCCCAACCTTGATGACTTGCAGGGTGAGAAATATTGGTCGATGCTCTGTAAGCTTCTTGTTAGTTCACAGAGAGGGAAGAGGAAGCCTATCAATAGATGGGGAGCTGCCTATATAAGAGCTGTATATACTTACATGAGAGGGCACCCAGGATATTTTGAGTTAATAAGAACAAAAAAGGTATACAAAAGGTATGTATACCTTTTCTCTGGGACAAGGTCAGGGAGGCTGCATACAATTTGGTGGTTATTCTGGAGTAGAATGTAGAATGGGGAAGGGGTGGATGTGGTAAACTTCATCCCTCACACATTTCTTTATGGCTTGAATTTGGGGAGGATACATGAAGAATAGTCAGTGATAGACTGTTATCTTTCTGGGCCAGAGGCAGAGAAGTGAGCTGAGCTCATGTGTGATCCCAGACCGGTATCTACACAGAAATAAGACATATACTGAAATCTGCTCCACTTAGGAGAGCCACTAAAATCTGCTCCAGACAGAACTGCAGCCGGTAGAATAAGAATCTGATTTCTTCTATGCACCGGTATGTTCCAGCCAGTCTTTCTAGTGGCATTATTGTCTATTCTTCAACAATTCNCCAGGTCTGGAAGAGATTGAAGAAACGACTGAGTTAGCTTCAGTTCTGGTCATGTGGGATGTTGGCCACAATAGAGAGCCCCACTGAATACATGTTTATAACGTGGCAGGGCTTCACATGGCAGAGCTTCCCACGTGGTACAGTGGTAAAGAATCTGCCTGTAAATGCAGGAGATGCAAGAGACCAGATTCAGTCCCTGGCTTGGGAAGACTGCTGGAGGAGGAAATGGCAACCTGCTCCAGGACTCTTGCCTGGGAAATCCCACAGACAGGGGAACCTAGCAGGCTATAGTCCATGGGGCTGCAAAGAGCTGGGCAAGACTAAGCGACGGAGCACAGCACAGCATGTTGGGACGTACAAGGAGATTTGGTTATTTGGTCCACAGCTCATTCTCTTCCCAGTGCTTCTCCAAACCAGTAAAAATGTCTCTGGCATGACTTTAATGCAACATGCAGTATTTTCATGAATTTGTAGACCCCTTTAAATGGAGCAGTGAGAAAAGAGGTTGTTTCCTTATGTTTCAAGATGGAACAATCTGGGGTTGAGGGTGGTCAGGATGTAGTTTTGAAGTAGGTTTACTGCAGCGGACTTCCGTTTAATTCACAAAGGAAGCCGAGTAGGTGCAGGAAGAGTAACAGGTTGGGAGATGCTTAGCACATGGGAAGAACAGGGGTATGGTTTCCCTGGGCACTTCATAAGGATAGTTCATATTTTCGCTGGAGACTATTTAGGGTAAGTTCCAAAAACAGTTTACATGTTCAACCTGCTTTTTAATTTGTCAAAGAAATTCTGCAAGTTAATTCCTTAATTATTGGGCCTCAAAAGCAGTTAGTTACTCTTCTAATTATAGACCGTAACAGTATATGAATTAAAGTGGAATTTATTTTAAAATAATAACATGTATTTGAAATCTCTAATAATAATTCTGAGATGACAGAAGTGAAATAGGACAAAATGTCCAAAAATGCGTATACTACCTGTCTCTTACTTCATGCTAAAAAAAGTGAATTTAAAAGTAGACATTAGACTTCCAATTTAATAGAAGCCATGCTGAAAGCCAAAGTCACTTAGCTGTGTCCAACTCTTTTTGACCCCATGGACTGTAAAGTCCATGGAATTCTCTAGGCCAGAATACTGGAGTGGGTAGCCTTTCCCTTCTCCAGGGGATCTTCCTAACCCAGTGACTGAACCCAGGTCTCCCACATTGCAGGCGGATTCTTTACCATTTGAGCCACAGGGAAGCCGAGAAGGTCAGGTACCTTATTGATCCTCTCCTAACAGTCCAGGAAAATTCCTTTGAAAATGTACAAGTACTTTTGTTGTTCGTTACAGCAGCTCTGATAATCAGGCTGCCAGACAATCATATGCTGGGCTCTAGGAGGATTTGCACAAATTGCCACATCAGTGGTGTTGGATTGGGAAACACAGTCGTGGACTCTGTTTACTCCACCCTCTGTCTTGGAAAAGTACGAGTCATCTGGCAGAAGACAGGAACGAGCTCTCCGTTACTGGCACAGTCTGTTCCTAGCTCAGGGCTGCAAACCAGAAAGCCAGGCAACCACACTTCTTTCTGCATGAAGACAATATTTTTTAGGCAGTCCGATGAGCCAGATTTCCTCCTCCTTTCTTTCTTCTCTCCTCCGTCTTAACTAGAGACTACAGGTCTTAGTTGAAACTGCACCAGGTGTGTAATGCAATGTGGGGAATGTTTGAGCATAATTGGTGGGGGTACGTGGAATTGGGATTGTAAATGTGACAGAGGGAGGCAGAGACCAGAGCCTGGAAGCATGAGTGAGTGAGTGTGTTTGCATGCAAGAGGGGGTGTGCGGAGCTTCAAGACTTGTCTTTGGAAAGAGGTCATTGCAGACTGCGACTACGTATTTTACATAGTCAAGAGATTCTGGTGGTGAGAGAAGGTTCATTTATTTGTCTAGCAAGTATTTCTGAGTACCTACTATGTGCCAGAGGCTGGCTGTCCGGGGGTAGAGAAACACCAGGGAAAAGGAGAATCTAGGGCCTGGTTCTTCCAGTGGGTAGGGGATGTGGGGTGGTAGGATCAGGGTGGGGCAGGGAGACAGACAAAAATAAGGAGACCATTGGAAAAACATAATTTCTGATAATCATCAGTGCTTGAACAAAATAAGAGAGAGTGATGTGGCAGAAGGAACAGAGGTCCTCAGACCAGTACACGGTAGCCCAAACATAGTCCGATCCCAAGGCTGCAGTGCTTATCCAGAAGAAATCAGAACAAATAGGGTAGAAGAAACAGAGTCTGATTCTCACCACACTGTATTATGCAGGTACTATTACTGTCTTGTTTTACACACAAGAAAAATAATCTGAGACAATGCATGGCAAAGAAAAATTCCTAAGAGTATATATACAAGCAATTAATAAAAAGTTGGAACTTGTTAACCTTCATAAGTAATTAAACACACTGATAATGAAAGGAATGAAATTGAAAATTACAATTAGATACCATTTTCAATCAGTCAAATTTGTGAAGATTAAAAAAAAAGACCAGAGTATTGCTAGCGATAGTGGCATAAATTTGACCCTCTCATTTGTTGCTGAGAAGAAGGTTAATTGGCACAACTTTTAAGTAAAACTATCCTACTTGTAGAAAGAAATCTCCAGGAAATTACCAGAAAAGCAAGTAAAATTAATATACTGGATGTTAATTGCAGTATTATTTATAAAATCCCCAAATTAGAAACAACCTACATGTCTGACAGTAGGAAAAATACTCCATATATGTGCTGTGCTTAGTCGCTCAGTCGTGTCCAACTCTTTGCCTGCCAGGCTCCTCTGTCCATGGGGATTCTCCAGGCAAGAAAACTGGAGTGGGTTGCCATGTGCTTTTCCAGGGGATCTTCCCAACCCAGGGATCGAACCTAGGTCTCCTGCATTGCAGGCAGATTCTTGACCATCTGAGCTACTGAGGAAGCCACTTCATGTACAGAACCATTCAGTTCAGTTCAGTTCAGTTGCTCAGTCATGTCCGACTCTTTGTGACCCCATGAATTGCAGCACGCCAGGTCTCCCTGTCCATCATCATCTCCCGTAGTTCACTGAAACTTACGTCCATCGAGTCAGTGATGCCATCCAGCTATCTCATCCTCTGTCGTCCCCTCTTCCTCCTGCCCCCAATCCCTCCCAGAATCAGAGTCTTTTGACCATTATATAATCATTAAAGATGATATTCATAGACAATTACTAATGACACAGGGCAATGTTGTTAAAGTATTAAATGAAAAGGTATGCTAAAAGATGTATACAAGGTATGATGGAATTTTGATAACAGAACCACCTGAGGTCCAAGACCTCACTAGAAATGACATTTCCAGCTTCCCTTGGCAAGGTGTGGCCCCGCAAAGCCAAGCTGTGGCCAGTGCATGTAAGCAGAATTTATGGACACTACTTCCAGCACATCTTCCCAAAGAGAGTGGCTTGCCCTCCAAGTCTTCTTTCTCTCTTTCTGTAAGTTCATATATGATGCAGCAGTGAGTGAGCTGATTTTGACCATAAGGACAAGGACAACGCTCTAAGGAATGACAAAACAGTCAGATAGGAGCCTTGGTCCCTGAATGATCTTATGGAGTACAGCTTCTCCCTGCAACCAATCAGAAGGAACTTTACCAAAAGAAATAAAATTCTCTCTGTCTCTCTCTTTTTAAAAAAATCTAGGTTCTAGCAAGTGATCGGAGAAGGCAATGGAAACCCACTCCAGTACTCTTGCCTGGAAAATCCCACGGGCAGAGGAGCCTGGTAGGCTGCAGTCCATGGGGTCGCGAAGAATTGGACACGACTGAAGCGACTTAGCAGCAGCAGCAGCAAGTGATACTGATGAAGAGAAGGAAGTAAAGTTGCCAAGGATAAAGACGTGCCTCTCACTCTTCTCTTACTCTTTATTACCTATTGGCTTTTACACAACCTCTTGCAGTTTAAGAAGCTTCCCCTTCTCCCCAGATTGGAACAATTTATTAATCTATAGGGATAAAGATCAGACAGAGCCAATTGGATAAATTAGCATGCACTATCCCACACTGCATGCAAAGGACTAGGGCCATTGTGATTTGGTTTCTGTTTAAGCAGCTGAACTAATATCCTAACTAGCACAGACAGCAACTGTGTAAAATACATTAACATTTTCATTCCTTATAATTATTTCATATTTAAAAATGCTAGTGGTCTTAGTAATAACACTGAGGAGGAAGTACTGATAGAAGTTTCATGAATAGAAGCAGAATGTTTAATATCATGTGTCTGCTATTCTGGCAATCAGATATACGTATGTTTCAGACAAGTAACAGATGAAGTTGCAAAAGGGTGAAAGCTATGATTATGTCTATAAGCTAAAACTTGGTCTCAAAATTTTAGAGTGTTAGTGGTGATTTTTGTTTNGAGGAAGTACTGATAGAAGTTTCATGAATAAAAGCAGAATGTTTAATATCATGTGTCTGCTATTCTGGCAATCAGATATACATATGTTTCAGACAAGTAACAGATGAAGTTGCAAAAGGGTGAAAGCTATGATTAGGTCTATAAGCTAAAACTTGGTCTCAAAGCTTTAGAGTGTTAGTGGTGATTTTTGTTTTCCACCCCTGTCCCTTGCATCAGTATGGGATAGTGTGTGCTAATTTATCCAGTTGCCTTTATCTTATCTTTATCCCTATAGATTGATAAATTGTTCCAATTTCGGGAGAAGGGGAAGCTTCTTATACCGCCAGTGGTTGTATGAAAGCCAATAGGTAATGAAGAGTAACAGAAGAGAGTCATATCTTTCTCTTTCACTTCTTTCTGTTCATCAGCATCACTTGCTAGAACCTAGATAAGGCTTCAGCATTTGCTTCTGGGAGACTGTTAGAGACTGCTCTGCAATGTCTTATTCTAACAAAGGAAAAACTGTGGTAGAGAGGGAATAGGAGGTGAGATTGGGGGCTGAGGATGTAGGGTTTATATCCATTTATATTGGAGACTGAATTATTAGGGGGTGAAGGTACCTGATAGAAGGTCAAGTCCAAGTCCCAGGTTGGCAGAGACAATACTGGGTTAGTGTCAGGTAGGCTTTGCGATCTGGAGGAAGGTAATGAGGTTCTTAAACCATAGGGAGAGGATGGGGCAATGAGGAAAAATAGTGTCCTCCAAGAATATCTTTTCAAGTATAAGGTAGAGAAAGAGCAAGGACAAAAGCGCAACCTTTGGAGAAATCATCTGGCTGGACCGAGACTGAAAGTTCAGTTCAGTACAGTTCAGTCGCCCAATCGTGTCCGACTCCTTGAGACCCCGTGAATCGAAGCATGCCAGGCCTCCCGGTCCATCACCAACTCCCGGAGGCGAGCCCCAATCCCTGACTCACACAGGGAGCAAGACTGGGCCAGGTGGCACAAGTGCCCTGTGGGTGGATAGAGTCCAGGCATTCAAAGGGCCTAGGTGGAGGACATGAGAAAAGGCAAGAAACTCTCACATTTATTGAGCATCTAATGTGCACATCTAATGTTCCTTATAATTGGATTCTTACAGCAGTCCTGGGAGCACTCTTCACAGAAAGGCTTAGTGATTTGATCAAGATTATGAATTTATTAACTAGAGGATTTAGGCTTGACTGAATCTAAACCCTTATTCTTTCTTTTATGCCACTTTGGGGATTCTTCAGGGATTGCTGCCCAATTGCCCTTCCAGAAGTTGAGTGCTGGAAAAAATCAAAGATATTTCCCAACCTTGATGACTTGCAGGGTGAGAAATATTGGTCGATGCTCTGTAAGCTTCTTGTTAGTTCACAGAGAGGGAAGAGGAAGCCTATCAATAGATGGGGAGCTGCCTATATAAGAGCTGTATATACTTACATGAGAGGGCACCCAGGATATTTTGAGTTAATAAGAACAAAAAAGGTATACAAAAGGTATGTATACCTTTTCTCTGGGACAAGGTCAGGGAGGCTGCATACAATTTGGTGGTTATTCTGGAGTAGAATG
>SJYW01004303.1:0-12413 GCA_006410735.1 Raphicerus campestris
CCCCACACAACGCCACACGAGAGGACCATCGAGGGTCCTGCTGCGACAGGAGAGGAGCTCCATTTTCCCATGTGCAGCTCGAGATGAGGGGCTCTTTCAATGCTCCATCGGGAAAGGGTTCCCGGCTTCCCCCTCACATCCCAAGAGGAGGCACTCACAGCAGGCGAGTCCAGAGAAGCCTCAGGCATCAGGTCATATTTCTGCAAGACCCCCAAATGCCTAGTCCACTTCAGATAAATCTGACTGCCCTGAAATGCCTCGACTGTCACCCCGAGTCTCGACTCCAGCACAGTGGCACGTTTGATAGCCCTGGGGTACCTCGAGGTCACGCCACTCTTCCCTGTATCCACTCAACAGGGACCCGGACACTGTTGATTCAGTTGGGTAGGAAAAGCTGCTGTGCATATCCCCAGGCGAGACGAGGACTGAATTCTCTATGGGCGTTCCAGGGGAATCCCAAGACCTATGTCAGCATGGGCTAGGAAAGCACAGGCTCTGGCCTCAGCACCAGATGAGGACAGAGGACCCAGCGACATCTCGGGAGGAATCCCCACAGGTGCTTTGCAACTCGCATGGAGACTGGCCTCTTCTGAGGCCACAGGGTCGGGTCCCTGGGGTCCTGGTCGTAAATGGAGATGATCCCGCTGCAACTCGAGAAAAACAAGATACTTCTCCCCTGCAGGTAGGTTGAGTGCCTTGTCCACTGCAGCATCTCCGGAGATATCACCCCTTCCCTCTTGGAGCTCGAAAGGCTCCTTCATACCCTTGTTGTGACCTAGGAAGTTTCCCGCCGCTACCATCCCCACTCGAGAGGAACCCTGAGGGTCCCTCCGTGACTCAAGAGGAGCCCCGTTTTCCCCTGCTGAGCTCCAGATGAGGGGCCCTTTCCCTGCTCCATCGGGAAAGGTTTTCTGGCATTCCCCTCGAATTCCAAGAGGTGGCTTCCAATCAGGACAGTCAGGAGGAGCCTCAGGTGTCCGACCACCACTCCCCAAGTTCCCCAAATGCCTCGTCCACTCCAGATGAATATGACTGCCCTACACTGTCTCGACTGTCATCCCGAGGTTCAAATGCCAACATTCTGGCATGTGAGACAGCCCTGGAGTATCTCGATGGCAAGCCACAGATCACTGTGTCTGCTTTATGGGGAGCCGGACACTGCCGCTGCAGTTGGGGAAGGAAGAGGCCGTGCAAGTCTCCAGGCAAGAAGAGCCCTGACTCCGCTGTGGGGGTTCCAGAGTAACCACAAGACCTACGAAAGCATGAGCGAGGAAATCTCTGGCTCCGACCTCAGCACCAGACGAGGACTGAGGACCTGGCCCTGACTGGGGAGGAATCCCCAGAGGCGCATCGCAACTCGCACTGAGAATGGCCTCTCCTGAGGATACAGGGGCGGGTCCCCGGGGTCCCAGTCATAACTCGAGTGGACCCCACCGCAACTCGAGAAAAACCGGAAGCTTCTCCCCTGCAGGCGTGGTGTGGGCCTTGTCCACAATGGCATCTCAGGGGAATTCCCCCCGTCCGTCAAAGACCTCAAAGGGCCCTTCACACTCTTGCTCTGACCCAGAAGTTCCCCATCCCACCCATCCCCACTCGAGAGGAAGGAACCCCGAGGGTCCCGCCAAGACTCAAGAGGAGACCCGTTTTCCCCTGCAGAGCTCCAGATTAGGGGCCCTTTCTCTGCTCCATCTGGAAAGGTTTCTCAATGTGCCCCTCGCTTCCCAAGATGAGGTGTTCACACCTGGAAAGTCGGGAAGAGTCTCACAGGTTGGGCCACCATTCCCCAAGACCCCCAAATGCCTCGTCCACTTCAGATCAACCTGACTGCCCTTCACTGCCTCGACTGCAACCCTGAAGCTCGACTCTGGCACACTGGCACGTCTTTCAGCCCTAGGGTACCTCGAGCGCAAAACATAGATCCCTGTATCGGCTCTACAGGGACCCGGACGCTGTTGCTTCAGTTGGGTAGGAAAAGCGGCTGTTCATGTCCCCAGGCAAGACGAGGCCTGATCCCCCTATGGGAGCTCCAGGGGAATCCCAAGATCTGTGTCAGCATGGGCAAGGAAAGCACAGGCTCCGGCCTCAGCACCACAGGAGGACTGAGTACCTGTCGACACATCCAGAGGAATCCCCACATGTGCCTCCCAACTCGCAAGGAAACTGGCCTCTCCTGAGGCCACAGAGGCGTGTCCCTGGGGTCCCTGCCGTAACACGAGAGGACCCCGCCGCATCTCGAGAAAAACGGGAAGTTTCTCCCTTTCGGGCAGAGTGAGGCCATTGTCCAATACGGCATCCTGGTAGAAATCACCTGTTCCCTCTTGGACCTCGAAATGCTCCTTCACACCCTTGCTGTGACCCAAGATGTTCCCCGCCCTATATGTCCCCACTCGAGAGGACCGCTAAGGGGCCTGCCACGACTCCAGAGGAGCTCCATTTAACCCTACTCAGCTCCAGATGAGGTGTCCTTTCCCTGCTCAATCAGGAAAGGGTTCCCAGCTGTCCCCTCACATCCCAGGAGGAGGCCCTCACACCAGGTGAGTCCAGAGGAGCCTCGGGCCTCTGTTCACCTTTCCTCAAGAACCCCAAGTGCCTCGTCCACTCCAGATGAACCTGACTGCCCTGCACTGCCTGGACTGCCTCCCTGAGGCCCGACTGCCGACACCCTAGCATGTGTGATAGTCCTGGGTTACCCCCAGGGAAAGCCACTGATCCTTTTGTCCACTCGATGGAGAGCCAGACAGGGCAGATGCACCCTGGAGTAAAGCGGCCATGCACATCTATGGACGAGACGAGGTCTGACTCCCCTGAGGGCGCTCAAGGGGAACCCCAAGACCTACATCAGCACTGTGAGGAAAGGTCAGGCTCCAGCCTCAGCACAAGACAAGGACTGAGGACCCCGAGACGATGGTGGAGGAAACCCCAGAGGAGCCTGGAAACAAACACAGAGACTAGCCTCTCCTCAGGGCACAGAGGCGAGTCCCTGGGGTCTCAGTTATAACTCGAGTTGACCCAGGGGCAACTCAAGAATAAACAGAAGCTTCTCTCCTGCTAGTGGTGTGAGGCCTTTGTCCACTGTGGCGTCTCGGGGGAATTCAGCCCGTCCCTCTTGGACCTCGAAAGTCTCCTTCACACCCTTGCTGTGACCCAAGAAGTTCACACGTCCACACGTCCCCACTTGAGAGGAACCCCCATGGTCCCAACAAGACTCAAGAGGAGCCCCGTTTTCCCCTGCTGAGCTCCAGATGAGGGGCCCTTTCCCTGCTCCATCGGGAAAGGCTTCACAGTGTTCCCCTCCCATCCCAAGAGGTTGTGCTCACACCTGGAGAGTCGGAAGGAGTCTCAGAGATTGGGCCACCATTCCCCAAGACCCCCAAATGCCTCGTACATTCCAGATGAACCTGACTGACCTGCACTGCCTCGACTGTCACCCTGAGGATCGACTCCAGCACACTGGCATGTGTGACAGCCCTGGGGTGCCTCGAGATCAAGTCACAGATCCCTGTATCCACTAGACAGGCACCCGGACAGTGTTGCAGCAGTTGGGGAGGAAAGCGGCCATGCACGTCTCCAGGCGAGACGAGGCCTGACTCCTGTGTGGGGCTCCAGCGGAAACACAAGACGTATGTCAGCATGGGTGAAGCAAGCTCAGGCTCCAGCTTCAGCACCAGACCAGGACTGAGGACCCAGCCACGGCAGGGGATGAATCTCCAGAGGTGTCTCGCAAATTGCTTGGAGACTGTCCTCTCCTGTGGCCACCAGGGCGGGATTCTGGGGTCGCACCGTAACTCGAGAGGACCCCAGTAGCACTCGAGANGGCGGGTCCCCGGGGTCCCAGTCATAACTCGAGTGGACCCCACCGCAACTCGAGAAAAACCGGAAGCTTCTCCCCTGCAGGCGTGGTGTGGGCCTTGTCCACAATGGCATCTCAGGGGAATTCCCCCCGTCCGTCAAAGACCTCAAAGGGCCCTTCACACTCTTGCTCTGACCCAGAAGTTCCCCATCCCACCCATCCCCACTCGAGAGGAAGGAACCCCGAGGGTCCCGCCAAGACTCAAGAGGAGACCCGTTTTCCCCTGCAGAGCTCCAGATTAGGGGCCCTTTCTCTGCTCCATCTGGAAAGGTTTCTCAATGTGCCCCTCGCTTCCCAAGATGAGGTGTTCACACCTGGAAAGTCGGGAAGAGTCTCACAGGTTGGGCCACCATTCCCCAAGACCCCCAAATGCCTCGTCCACTTCAGATCAACCTGACTGCCCTTCACTGCCTCGACTGCAACCCTGAAGCTCGACTCTGGCACACTGGCACGTCTTTCAGCCCTAGGGTACCTCGAGCGCAAAACATAGATCCCTGTATCGGCTCTACAGGGACCCGGACGCTGTTGCTTCAGTTGGGTAGGAAAAGCGGCTGTTCATGTCCCCAGGCAAGACGAGGCCTGATCCCCCTATGGGAGCTCCAGGGGAATCCCAAGATCTGTGTCAGCATGGGCAAGGAAAGCACAGGCTCCGGCCTCAGCACCACAGGAGGACTGAGTACCTGTCGACACATCCAGAGGAATCCCCACATGTGCCTCCCAACTCGCAAGGAAACTGGCCTCTCCTGAGGCCACAGAGGCGTGTCCCTGGGGTCCCTGCCGTAACACGAGAGGACCCCGCCGCATCTCGAGAAAAACGGGAAGTTTCTCCCTTTCGGGCAGAGTGAGGCCATTGTCCAATACGGCATCCTGGTAGAAATCACCTGTTCCCTCTTGGACCTCGAAATGCTCCTTCACACCCTTGCTGTGACCCAAGATGTTCCCCGCCCTATATGTCCCCACTCGAGAGGACCGCTAAGGGGCCTGCCACGACTCCAGAGGAGCTCCATTTAACCCTACTCAGCTCCAGATGAGGTGTCCTTTCCCTGCTCAATCAGGAAAGGGTTCCCAGCTGTCCCCTCACATCCCAGGAGGAGGCCCTCACACCAGGTGAGTCCAGAGGAGCCTCGGGCCTCTGTTCACCTTTCCTCAAGAACCCCAAGTGCCTCGCCCACTCCAGATGAACCTGACTGCCCTGCACTGCCTGGACTGCCTCCCTGAGGCCCGACTGCCGACACCCTAGCATGTGTGATAGTCCTGGGTTACCCCCAGGGAAAGCCACTGATCCTTTTGTCCACTCGATGGAGAGCCAGACAGGGCAGATGCACCCTGGAGTAAAGCGGCCATGCACATCTATGGACGAGACGAGGTCTGACTCCCCTGAGGGCGCTCAAGGGGAACCCCAAGACCTACATCAGCACTGTGAGGAAAGGTCAGGCTCCAGCCTCAGCACAAGACAAGGACTGAGGACCCCGAGACGATGGTGGAGGAAACCCCAGAGGAGCCTGGAAACAAACACAGAGACTAGCCTCTCCTCAGGGCACAGAGGCGAGTCCCTGGGGTCTCAGTTATAACTCGAGTTGACCCAGGGGCAACTCAAGAATAAACAGAAGCTTCTCTCCTGCTAGTGGTGTGAGGCCTTTGTCCACTGTGGCGTCTCGGGGGAATTCAGCCCGTCCCTCTTGGACCTCGAAAGTCTCCTTCACACCCTTGCTGTGACCCAAGAAGTTCACACGTCCACACGTCCCCACTTGAGAGGAACCCCCATGGTCCCAACAAGACTCAAGAGGAGCCCCGTTTTCCCCTGCTGAGCTCCAGATGAGGGGCCCTTTCCCTGCTCCATCGGGAAAGGCTTCACAGTGTTCCCCTCCCATCCCAAGAGGTTGTGCTCACACCTGGAGAGTCGGAAGGAGTCTCAGAGATTGGGCCACCATTCCCCAAGACCCCCAAATGCCTCGTACATTCCAGATGAACCTGACTGACCTGCACTGCCTCGACTGTCACCCTGAGGATCGACTCCAGCACACTGGCATGTGTGACAGCCCTGGGGTGCCTCGAGATCAAGTCACAGATCCCTGTATCCACTAGACAGGCACCCGGACAGTGTTGCAGCAGTTGGGGAGGAAAGCGGCCATGCACGTCTCCAGGCGAGACGAGGCCTGACTCCTGTGTGGGGCTCCAGCGGAAACACAAGACGTATGTCAGCATGGGTGAAGCAAGCTCAGGCTCCAGCTTCAGCACCAGACCAGGACTGAGGACCCAGCCACGGCAGGGGATGAATCTCCAGAGGTGTCTCGCAAATTGCTTGGAGACTGTCCTCTCCTGTGGCCACCAGGGCGGGATTCTGGGGTCGCACCGTAACTCGAGAGGACCCCAGTAGCACTCGAGAAAAATCAGAAACTTCTCCCCTGCAGGTGGAGTGAGGCCCTTGTCTGTGGGGGCATCTCAGGGGAAATCACCCCTTTCCTCCTAGACCTGGAAAGCCTCCTTCACACCCTTGCTGTGACCCAAGAAATTCCCCGCCCTACCCGTTCCCACTCGAGAGGAACCCCGAGCGTCCCACCAAGACTCAAGAGGAGCCCCGTTTTCCCCTGCTGAGCTCCAGATGAGGGGCCCTTTCCCTGCTCCATCAGGAAAGGTTTCGCGGAGTTCCCCTCACATGTCAAGACGATGTGCTCGCACCTGGAGAGTGGGGAGGAGTCTCACAGTTTAGGCCACCATTCCCCAAGATCCCCAAGCACCTCGTCCATTCTAGATGAACCTGACTGCCCTGCACTACCTCAACTGTCACCCGGAGGTTCGACTCTGACACACTGGCACGTGTGATAGCCCTGGGGTACCTCGAGATCAAGCCACTGATCCCTGTATCCGCTCAACAGGGACCTGGACACTGTTGCTGCAGTTGCGGAGGAGAGTGGCTGTGCACGTCTCCAGGCAAGACGAGGCCTGACTCCCCTGTGGGGGCTCCAGAGGAACCCCAAGACCTATGTCAGCATGGGCGAGGCAAGCACAGGCTCTGGCCTCAGCACCAGAAGAGGACTGAGGACCCGTCGGCATCTCGGGAGGAATCCTAGCAGGTGCCTCGCAACTCGCATGGACTCTGGCCTCTCCTGAGGCCACAGGGTCGGGTCCCTGGGGTCCCCGTCGTAACTAGAGTGGACCCCGCTACAGCTCGAGAAAAAACAGAAGCTTCTCCCCTGCAAGTTGGGGGAGTCCCTTTTCTGCTGCAGCATCTCGGCATAAACCACCCCTTCGCTCTTAGACCTAAAAAAGGCTGCTTCATACCTTTGTTGTGACCTCAGAATTTACCCGCCCCCACCGTTCCCACTCGAGTGGACCACCGAGGGTCCAGCCGTGACTCAAGAGGAGCTCCATTTTCCCATGCTCAGCTCCAGATGAGAGGCCCTTTCCCTGCTCCATCTGGAAAGGGTTTCCGGCTGCCCCCTCGAATCCGAGAGGAGGCACTCAAACCAGGCGAGTCCAGAGAAGCCTCGGGCGTCGGGTAACATTTCCGCAAGACCGCCAAATGCCTAGTCCACTCCAGATGAATCTGAATGTCCTGCACTGCCTCGACTGTCACACCGAGGCTCTACTCCGGCACACTGGCACGTGTGATAGCCCTGGGGTACACCGAGGTAAGGCACTGATCCCTGTATCCACTCGACAGGGACCTAGACACTTTTGCTGCAGTTGGGGAGGAAAGCGTCAGTGCACGTCCTCCGGTGAGATGATGCCTGACTCCGCGATGGGGGCTCCAGGGAATCCCCAATCCCTCCGGCCTCAGCACCAGAGGAGGTCTGAGGACCCGGCGACGTTTCCGGAGGTATCCCACAGGGTCCTTGCAACTCGCATGGAGACTGGCCTCTCCTGAGGCCACAGGGTCGGGTCCCTGGGGTCCCCGCCGTAACTCGGGAGGACCCTGCCGCAACTCGAGAAAAACCAGAAGCTTCTCCCTTGCAGTGAGGGTGAGTCCCTTGTCCGCTGCAGCATCTCGGGGGAAATCACCCCTTCCCTCTTGGACCTCGAAATGCTCCTTCACACCCTTGCTGTGACCCAAGAAATTCCCCGCCCTACCCGTTCCCACTCGAGAGGAACCCCGAGCGTCCCACCAAGACTCAAGAGGAGCCCCGTTTTCCCCTGCTGAGCTCCAGATGAGGGGCCCTTTCCCTGCTCCATCAGGAAAGGTTTCGCGGAGTTCCCCTCACATGTCAAGACGATGTGCTCGCACCTGGAGAGTGGGGAGGAGTCTCACAGTTTAGGCCACCATTCCCCAAGATCCCCAAGCACCTCGTCCATTCTAGATGAACCTGACTGCCCTGCACTACCTCAACTGTCACCCGGAGGCTCGACTCTGACACACTGGCACGTGTGATAGCCCTGGGGTACCTCGAGAGCAAGCCACTGATCCCTGTATCCGCTCAACAGGGACCTGGACACTGTTGCTGCAGTTGCGGAGGAGAGTGGCTGTGCACGTCTCCAGGCAAGACGAGGCCTGACTCCCCTGTGGGGGCTCCAGAGTGACCTCAAGGCCTATGAAACCATGAGCGAGGAAATCTCAGGCTCCGACCTCAGCAGCAGACTAGTACTGAGGACCCGGCGACGACTGGGGAGGAATTCCCGGAGACGCCTCACAACTCGCACTGAGACTGGCCTCTCTTGACAATATATGGGCGGGTTTTGGGGTCCTCGTCATAACTTGATAGGACCCCGCCGCAACTCTAGAAAAACCGGAAGCTTCCCCCCTTCAGGCGTGGTGTGGCCCTTATCCACAGAGGCGTATCCCTGTCTGCTCGAAGGGGTGCTGGACACTTCTGCTGCAGATGGGGAGGAAAGCGGCCGTGCACGTCTCCAGGCGAAATGAGGCCTGACTCCCCTGTGGGAGCTCCAGATGAACCCCAAGACCTAGGTCAGCATGGGAGAGGCAAGCTCAGGCTGTGGCCTCAGCATCAGACGAGGCCTGGGGACCTGGCGATGACTGGGGAGGAATACCCTGTGGCAACTCGTATGGAGACTGGCCTCTCCTGAGGCCACAGAGGTGGGTCCCTGAGGTCCCGGTCGTAACTCAAGAGGACCCCGCCACAACTCCAGAAAAACCAGAAGCTTTTCCCTTGCAGGCTGAGTGAGGATCTTTTCCACTGCAGCGTCCCTGGGGAAATCACCCGTTCCCTCTTGGACCTCGAAATGCTCCTTCACACCATTGCTGTTGACCCAAGATGTTCCCAGCCAAATTCCAGACGTCCCAACACGAGGGGACTGCCGAGGGTCCCGCCGAGACTCAAGAGGAGCTCCATTTTCACATGCTCAGCTCCAGATGACGGGCCTTTTCCTCCTCCATCGGGAAAGCGTTCCCAGCTCTCCCCTTGCATCCCAAGAGGAGGCCCTCATACCAGGCGAGTCCAGAGGAGTCTCATGTATCTGGTCACCTTTCCCCAAGAACCCCAAATGCCTCGTCCACTCCAGAGGAACCTGACTGGCCTGTAATGCCTCCACTGCCTCCCCCGAGACTCGAATGTCGACACACTGGCAAGTGTGATTTCCGTGGGGTACCTCGAGGGCAAGACACAGATCCCTTTGTCCGTTCTACAGAGAGCCTGACACGGCTGCTGCACCTTGGAGTAAAGTGGCCCTGCACGTCTATGGGCGAGATGAGGTCTGACTCCCCCGAGGGGGCTCCAGGGGAACCGCAAGACCTACCTAGGCAAGGATGAGGAAAGCTCACCCTCCGGCCTCAGCACCAGAATGGGACTGAGGACTTGATGCCACTGGGAAAGAATCCCTAGATGTGCCTGGCCCTCGCACGGAGACTGGCCTCTCCTGGGGCCACAGGGGTGGGTGCCAGGGTCACTGTTGTAACTTGAGAGGAAATCTCCACAATTCGGAAAAAACCAGACACTTCCCTGTAGGGGGAGAGAGGCCATTGTCCAATGTGGCATTTCGAGAACTTCACCCCTTCCCTCTTGGACCACGAAAGGCCCCTTCACACCCTTGCTGTGACCCAAGAAGTTTCTCCGCCCATCACGTGCCCACTCGAGAGGAACCCCGAGGGTCCTGCCAAGAATCAAGAGGAGCCCCGTTTTCCCGTGCTGAGCTCAAGATGAGGGGCCATTTCCCTGCTCTGATAGGAAAGGTTTCACGATGTTCCTCTCGCATGTCAAGAGGAGGTGTTCCCACCTGGAGAGTGGGGAAGAGTCTCACTGCTTGGGCCACCATTCCCCAAGACCCTGAAATGCCTCGTCCACTTCAGATGAAACTGACTGCCTTGCACTGCCTCAACTGTCACCCTGAGGCACGACTCCGGCACACTGGCCCTTGTGATAGCCCGGGGGTACATGGAGGACAAGCCACTGATCCCTGTACCTGCTCGACAGGGACCTGAACACTCTTGCTGCATTTGGGGAGGAAAGCAGCTATTCACGACTCCAGGCTAGCCGAGATCTGACACCCCTATGGGGGCTCCAGGGGAACCCCAAGACCTAGATCAGCATGGGCGAGGCAAGCACAGGGTCCGGCCTCAGCACCAGACGAGGAATGAGGACCCGGCGACGTCTAGGGACGAATCCCCAGAGGTGCCTATCAAATCGCATGGAGTCTGGGTTCTCATGAGGACATATTAGCAGGTCCCTGGGGTCTCCGTCGTACCTCGACAGGACCCCTCCGCAATTCGAGTAAAACCAGAATCTTCTCCCCTGCAGGGAGGGTGAGTGCCTTGTCCGCTGCAGCATCATGGGTGAAATCAACCCTTCAATCTTGGACCTTGTAAGGCTCCTTCACACCCTTGCTGTGACCCCAGAAGTTCCCGCCCCACAGGTCCCCACAGGAAAGGAACGGCGAGGGTCCCGCTGCGACTGAAGAGGAGCTCCATTTTCCCCTGCTCAACTCCAGATGAGTGGCTCTTTCCCTGATCCATCAGGAAAGGGTTCCCAGCTCTCCCCTTGCATCCCAAGAGGAGGCCCTCACACCAAGCGAGTCCACAGAAGTCTCAGGCCTCTGGTCAACTTTCCCCAAAACCCCCAATGCGTCTTCAACTACAGATGAACCTGACTGCACTGCACTTTCTCGACTTCCTCCCGGAGGCTTGACTGCAGACACCCTGGCACGTGTGATATTCCTGAGGTACCTCCAGTGCAAGCCACAGATTCCTTTGTCCGATCGAAGGAGAGCCGGACAAGGCTGCTGCACCCTGGAGAAAAGGGGCCTTGCACGTCTATGGGCGAGACGAGGCCTGACTCCCCTGAGGGGGCTCCAGGGGAACCTCAAGACCTACGTCAGCACGGCGAGGAAACTCAGGCTCCGGCCTCAACNCGAAGGAGAGCCGGACAAGGCTGCTGCACCCTGGAGAAAAGGGGCCTTGCACGTCTATGGGCGAGACGAGGCCTGACTCCCCTGAGGGGGCTCCAGGGGAACCTCAAGACCTACGTCAGCACGGCGAGGAAACTCAGGCTCCGGCCTCAACACTAGACGAGGACTGAGAACCCTGCGACGACTATGGATGAATCCCCAGAGGAGCCTTGCAACATGCACAGAGACTGACCTCTCCACAGGGCACAGAGGCGAGTACCTGGGGTCTCAGCTGCTACTCGAGATGATCCCGGGACAACTCAAGAAAAAACAGAAGCTTCTCCCCTGCAGGTGGTGTGAGGCCCTTGTCCGTGGCGGCATCACGGGGGAATTCAGCCCGTCCCTCTTGGATGTGGAAAAGCTCCTTCACACACTTGCTGAGACTGTAGAAGTTCCCAGGCACACACGTTCCCACTCGAGAGGAACCCCAAGGGTCCCGCCAAGAATCAAGAAGAGCCCCATTTTCCCCTGCTGAGCTCCAGATGAGGGGCCCTTTCCCTGCTCCATTGGGAAAGGTTTCAGCGTGTTCCCCTCACATCCCAAGAGGAGGTGCTCACAGCTGTAGAGTTGGGAGGAGTCTCACAAGTTGCGCCATCATTCCCCAAGACCCCTAAATGTGTCGGCCACTTCAGATGCACCTGACTGCCCTGCACTGCCTCGACTGTAACCCCGAGGATCAATTCCGGCACACTGGCACATGTGACAGCCCTGGGGTACCTCGAGCGCAAGAAAAAGATCCCTGTATCCACTCGACACGGACCCGGACACTGTTCCTGCAGTTGTGTAGGAAAGCGGTCTTGCACGTCTCCAGTCAGGACGAGGCCTGAGCCCTGTGAGGACTCCAGGGGAAGCCCAAGACTAAGGTCAACACGGGCGAGGCAATCTCAGGCTACAGCCTCAGCACCAGAAGGGGCCTGAGGACTTGGCGCCACTGGGGAGGAATCCCCAGATGTGCCCCGCCCCTCGCAGGGAGACTGGCCTATACTTGGGCCACAAGGGCGGATCCCGGTGGTTCCCATCTTAACTGGAGAGAACCCCGCCACAACTCGAGAAAAACCATAAGCTTCTCCCTTGCAGGCGGAGTGAGGTGCTTTTCCGCTGCGGCGTCCCGGAGGAAAACACCCATTCCCTCTTAGACTTCGAAATGCACCTTCACACCCTTGCTGTGACCCAAGAAGTTCCCCGCCCCACCCGTCCCCACTCGAGAGGAACCCCGAGGGTCCCGCCG
>SJYW01004304.1:3511-15933 GCA_006410735.1 Raphicerus campestris
GTGTCCCCTCCATCCGGAACCTCCCTGCCCCCTCCCACCCCATCCCAGCCCTCTAGGTTGTCACAGAGCGCTGGGCTGAGCTCCGCGCGCCATACAGCTGACTGCCACCTGCTGTCTGGTTTTCATACGATGATGTATGATGATGTATGTTTCGGTGCTACTCTTTCAGCCTGCCCCAGCCTCTCCCTCCCCCGTCGAGTCCACAGTCTGTTCTCTGTGTCCGCATCGCTATTGCTGCCCTGCAGGTGGGGTCATCAATACCATTTTTCCAGGTGCCCTCTATCCCCCTTATTTTTTAACGTGTGTCTGTGTATTTTGTTTTTGGCTGTGGGGTCTCTGTTGCCGAGCAGGTTCTTCTCTAGATGCAGCAGCGGTGTGGGGGCTTCTCACTGTGGCAGCTTTTCTTGTGCCGCACAGGCTCTAGGTGCGTGGGCTTCAGTGGTGGCTTGAGGCCCTTAGTAGTTACGCTTTCGGGCTCCAGAGCACAGACGCAGTCGTGGTGCACAGGCTTAGGTGGTCCGAGGCACGTGGGATCTTTCTGGACCAGGGGTTGAACCGGAACCTCCTGCATTGGCAGGCAGATTCTCCACCACTGAGCACCATGGAAGCCCCACAGTATGTTTCTGCTGGTTTGGTTCATCACTAGCTGACCCATCAACGACTGAGAAAAAGGTATTAAAATCTCCAGCTACTGACATTTGTACACACAGGAATGAATACACAAAATGCATATCTACATACAATGGTATATTATTTAGCCTTAAAAAAGAGGAAATTCTGACATGTGCTACAACATGAGGAAACTTGAAAACCTTATGCTAAGTGAAACAAAACAAAAAGAAAGAACTATATGATTCTACTTATATGAGTTCCCTAGACTAGTCAGATTCATAGCAGAAGGGAAGATATTAGCAGAGGCAAACCATTACATACAGGATGAATAAACAACAGGGCCCTACAGTACAGCACAGGGGACAGTACTCAGTACCCTGGGATAAACCATAGTGGAAAAGGATACGAAAAAAGATGTGCGTGTGTGTAACTGAATCACTGTGCTGCACAGCAGTGATTGATACAACACTGTAAATTGACTTCAACAAAATAAAATGTATGTCATATGTATGTTAAAAAAAAGAGAGAGAAAGTAGAAGGATGATGGCCAGGGGCTGAGGGAGGGGCAACGGGAGGTTGTTTAATGAGTTGAATTTCTGTTCTACAATGTGAAAACTTTGGAGATCATTTAGAAAAAATGTAAATATACATAATACTACAAAATTATACACTTTAAATGGTTAGTATGGTACGTTTTTTATGTGTCTTCTACCATAATTATAATTTAAAGAAATATTTTTTCAGTCTTCAACTATTATAGACTCTAATTCTCCCTTCAGTTCTGTCAAGTTTTGGATTGTGTATTTTATAGTTTAGTTATTTGACACTTGTACAACTGTAAACTGTCATAGCTTCCTGATGAAATGACCTACACTGATTATCTATCTGAAGTGAAAGTCGCTCCGTCATGTCCGACTGTTTGCTACCCCATGGACTGTACCGTTCATGGAATTCTCTAGGTCAGAATACTGGAGTGGGTAGCCTTTACCTTCTCCAGGGGATCTTCTCAACCCAGGGATCAAACCCAGGTCTCCCACATTGTAGGCAGATTCTTTACGAGCTGAGCCACCAGGAAAGCCCAATCAATATTATTCTCATATTACACAAATTGGAATTCCCTACTTCCAGCTACTTCTTGTGGTGATTAAAAGCATGAGCTCTAAAGTTGGAGATTATATCACATATATAACCTGGAAAGGTTAATTACTTTGAGCCTCAGTTTCCTCATTTGTAAAATGGGCTTCATAGCTGTGCCTATTTCCCAGGATTGTCATAAAGATTAAGTACAAACAACACCCAGCCCAGAGCCTAGTACACAGTAAGCATTCAAGGTGTGTCAGCTATTAGCATCATCATCACATATGTATGTGTGGTTAGAATTCTTTGACATAATGGGTGGGGAAATCTCTAGAAGTCAAGTCATAGGAAGAATTTCTGAAGGAAGCCAGGTAATCCTGGGCAGGAACAAACTTGAGCACTGGTCTCACGTGTCTGCAGTGCTATAATGAGATGAGAGGAAGCAACTGGTTACTTCTGGGGACACTCGGGAAGAAGACAACCCAAGAAGGAAGCACGGACAGGGGTCAACTTGAAGGAAGTTTAACAACCAGAGTTTTGATCTGTGGTAGTATCAGTTTTGGGGGAGGAAGTGAGCTCCCCAACACAGGAAGTGTGCAGAGCTAAGTCCACTAGGCAGCTGTCAAGAAGAGGATCCCTACGCTGGGAGGAGGTGGAGGAAATGACTTTTGAGGTCCTTTCTTTGGCCTTGGTCTCTTTGGATCAGGGTCCAAAGGCTCTCTCCCGTCTTTGGCCACACAGGCAGTGAGAAGTCAAGTCGGGGTTATAGGCAGTACACTCCCCTCCACTCTTTCCCCTCTTCCCGTCTTCTCTGTGATTCTATTTCTCCATCATAGCCCAGCTCCCACCCCACTGCCATTGGGCCTTTGCACATGCCTTACCCTCTCCAAAAGAGGATAGCCAAGTTTTGTGGACCTGAAACTTATAAAGCTGGGAGACCTTCTTTAAGAAAAAAGAAGACAAAATCAGATAAAAATGTGAGTATTTAGAACAAGACACAGAATCACAACAAATTTTTAGAAGATAATAAACAGGGACTTCCCTGGGGGTCCAGTGGCTAAAACTCTGTGCTCCCAATGCAGACAGCCCAGGTTTGATCCCCAGGCAGGGAACTAGATCCCACACGCCCCAAAGAGTTTGTATGCTACAACTAAGAGTTCCTGTGTGCTGCAACTAGGACCCAGTGCAACCAAATAGATGAATATTTTTAAACAAGCTGATAGACCCTAGACAATATCTAGAAAAACAATAATATTTATATTTATTGCCTGATACACATCCATAAAATTTTTTTTTAATTCCTAAGTTTTGGCTGTATGTTTTTAGGATCACTTCTTCATATGACATTGATTTTGTAGTGTCATTTTCTTTAGAGAAAATAAAAGCATTTAGTCTTTTCTCTAGCACAGTTGACCAAAATTTTTTTTTAAATTGTTGATAGTTTAGAAAAGTTTCTTCCCAGCTTCACAACTCATTATAAATGAGGTCATAAATTTTTAGGACTGTTGTCAAAATTAGAAAAACATGTATTAAGTTTCTTTCATAGGGGAGCTGTAAGATTTCAGGACTTTTCATATTTGCTTGATCATGCATCTTAGAAACCCTTTGACTAAGATGCTGCCTATTAAGCAGTTTGTTGCTAATGTCCTCTTAGCAATGATATATTTTGAGTTTTATTTTTCATCGATGTGGCATTCCATGACAGCTTCCCCTTAGCTAGATCCCCAAAAATGCCACCACCACGCCTTCTCCAGGGGATCTTCTCAACCCAAATAAGGGGAAGTATGACTGAGGGGGATGTCAAAGAGTAAAGAGGCAACATTCTTCATCAGCTGCAGTTAAACTAGCTTACTTTGGCAAACTCTGCCAGCATGTGGCCCTGAATGTGTCCTGCTTGGGCTCCTCCCAGGTCACTGGAAGGCATCTGCCAAGTGAGGGGCTCTAGAGCTTAAGCTTCAGAGCTTCAAGGTAAGCCTGGTAAATTCATTTCTGCCTCTTCCCAGAATGGANCACAGAATCACAACAAATTTTTAGAAGATAATAAACAGGGACTTCCCTGGGGGTCCAGTGGCTAAAACTCTGTGCTCCCAATGCAGACAGCCCAGGTTTGATCCCCAGGCAGGGAACTAGATCCCACACGCCCCAAAGAGTTTGTATGCTACAACTAAGAGTTCCTGTGTGCTGCAACTAGGACCCAGTGCAACCAAATAGATGAATATTTTTAAACAAGCTGATAGACCCTAGACAATATCTAGAAAAACAATAATATTTATATTTATTGCCTGATACACATCCATAAAATTTTTTTTTAATTCCTAAGTTTTGGCTGTATGTTTTTAGGATCACTTCTTCATATGACATTGATTTTGTAGTGTCATTTTCTTTAGAGAAAATAAAAGCATTTAGTCTTTTCTCTAGCACAGTTGACCAAAATTTTTTTTTAAATTGTTGATAGTTTAGAAAAGTTTCTTCCCAGCTTCACAACTCATTATAAATGAGGTCATAAATTTTTAGGACTGTTGTCAAAATTAGAAAAACATGTATTAAGTTTCTTTCATAGGGGAGCTGTAAGATTTCAGGACTTTTCATATTTGCTTGATCATGCATCTTAGAAACCCTTTGACTAAGATGCTGCCTATTAAGCAGTTTGTTGCTAATGTCCTCTTAGCAATGATATATTTTGAGTTTTATTTTTCATCGATGTGGCATTCCATGACAGCTTCCCCTTAGCTAGATCCCCAAAAATGCCACCACCACGCCTTCTCCAGGGGATCTTCTCAACCCAAATAAGGGGAAGTATGACTGAGGGGGATGTCAAAGAGTAAAGAGGCAACATTCTTCATCAGCTGCAGTTAAACTAGCTTACTTTGGCAAACTCTGCCAGCATGTGGCCCTGAATGTGTCCTGCTTGGGCTCCTCCCAGGTCACTGGAAGGCATCTGCCAAGTGAGGGGCTCTAGAGCTTAAGCTTCAGAGCTTCAAGGTAAGCCTGGTAAATTCATTTCT
This sequence comes from Raphicerus campestris, assembly GCA_006410735.1. Classification (NCBI taxonomy): domain Eukaryota; kingdom Metazoa; phylum Chordata; class Mammalia; order Artiodactyla; family Bovidae; genus Raphicerus; species Raphicerus campestris. The sequence goes on from SJYW01004304.1 coordinate 8,206, forward strand.
GCCTCTTCCCAGAATGGAGCCTCTGCCCTGCCCAGTCCTGTTGAATGTGGCTTACAGCTTCTTATCTTGTCCATCTGCGTTCAAGCATCGCTTGGTCCATAAGGCCTCCAGAATAGGTTAGCTGCCCCATGCAGCTGGAGTCCACGTCTGTCTGTCTCTCTCACCCTGCACCCTCAGTGTACTTTGAGCAGAGCTTGGTGCATAGTAGAACCATAGATTCGGAAGGCCGAAGTGACCTGCCAAGGTCACCGTAACAGTCAGAGCTGGCAATCAACAAGGAAAGGAGGGAGGAACTCCAGCTTTCCAGACAGCCTGCAGGCCTCCGACAGAGAAATTTATCTCTTGCCAGACCCCTTCAGAGTCCTCGCTGGCTGGCTTCCCTCCCTCCATCCTGGGGCAGCTGATCAGGAACCCCCAGAGAAGGTCATCTGAGCCCTACGGCATAAATCTCTCTCCTTGGCACTGTTGTGAAGTGTGGAAAAAGAGTGCAAACCTAGATTTGAATCTCTGGGCCACTCCTTAGCAGCTGGGTAGCGCTGGACAAACTGGAACCATCTCTCTGCTTCTTCATTCCATGTTCTCAGCTGAGTCTTATGACTGCCCCTCCACTCCGCAGGGCTGGCTGGAGGACTGTAGACAGCCTTAGATTAGAGGAAGCTTTCTGGCCCTGGGGACAGCATCAAGTCACAAAGCTCTCTTTGGTTTTTATTTGTTTGCTACTTTGTTTTAATTTTTACTTTGTATTGGAGTAGAGTTAGTTTACAATGTTGTGTTAGCTTCAGGCATACAGCTAAGCGATTCAGTTATTTGTATGTGCATTCTTTTTCAGATTTTTTTCCCATATAGGTTATTACAGAGTATTGAGTAGAGTTCCCTGTGCTCTGCAGTAAGTTATGAGTGGGTATCTATTTCATATATAGTAATGCCTATGTGTCAGTCCCCAGCTTCTGATTTATCCCTCTCCCCACACGTTTCCTCTTTGGTAACTGGAAGTTTGTTTTCCAAATCTGTGCGGGGCTCTCTCTGTGAACTGGTACCTAAGGAAACCCTTTGTCTCTCCAGCCTGAGTCCACCTCAAGCCCCCACCCCCACCCCAGTCCCCTGGGGTCGCCTTCTGCTAATAGTTCTTTGCTGATGTCAATCAAGATGACCAACATGCTTGTTGGTAAAGTAACTCTGGACCAAGCATCCTGCCCTGCCATCTGCCTTTTGATTTGAGGTGGTCAAGGGCGCACACATCTGTAATGGGTGAGCCTTACACCCACCGAGGTCAGAAGGTAACTGCCTCTAGATTATGAGTTCCTCTAGGTGGGCCAGCTCTTTCTCACCTTATGTCCCCAGAACCCAGTATAGGACCTGGCCCAGGGTCACACCCAGTAAATGCTGACTGGGAATTAAATGGATGCTGGGACACTGTTGTCCCAAACTAATCACCCCTGGCTCACCACCATGGCCACTGGGAAACAAGGGGTAATGTATTAGCCGTGTGCCAAGCACCAAGCTCAGCTTTGCTGCCTCCTTCTCTTGTTTCCCAGATGCCTTGTAAGATAGGTACTATCATACCCACTTCACGGAAGTGGAGACTGAGGCTCAGCTAGGACAACCCACTTGCCTGAGCCCACCCTCATGCTGAATGGTAAAGCTTAGAGGGGACAAGCTTTCCAATCAGGGCTCCTGACACTATCTACTGCTCTTCCTATTAGTCCTTAACCCAGAATTCCCCCTAGGAAGTCATTTTTTCCTATTAAGGGATGCTCCTCTGCTAAAACGTAGCACTATGTCAAATAAGTCTAAAATTTCATTNTAAAAGCATTTAGTCTTTTCTCTAGCACAGTTGACCAAAATTTTTTTTTAAATTGTTGATAGTTTAGAAAAGTTTCTTCCCAGCTTCACAACTCATTATAAATGAGGTCATAAATTTTTAGGACTGTTGTCAAAATTAGAAAAACATGTATTAAGTTTCTTTCATAGGGGAGCTGTAAGATTTCAGGACTTTTCATATTTGCTTGATCATGCATCTTAGAAACCCTTTGACTAAGATGCTGCCTATTAAGCAGTTTGTTGCTAATGTCCTCTTAGCAATGATATATTTTGAGTTTTATTTTTCATCGATGTGGCATTCCATGACAGCTTCCCCTTAGCTAGATCCCCAAAAATGCCACCACCACGCCTTCTCCAGGGGATCTTCTCAACCCAAATAAGGGGAAGTATGACTGAGGGGGATGTCAAAGAGTAAAGAGGCAACATTCTTCATCAGCTGCAGTTAAACTAGCTTACTTTGGCAAACTCTGCCAGCATGTGGCCCTGAATGTGTCCTGCTTGGGCTCCTCCCAGGTCACTGGAAGGCATCTGCCAAGTGAGGGGCTCTAGAGCTTAAGCTTCAGAGCTTCAAGGTAAGCCTGGTAAATTCATTTCTGCCTCTTCCCAGAATGGAGCCTCTGCCCTGCCCAGTCCTGTTGAATGTGGCTTACAGCTTCTTATCTTGTCCATCTGCGTTCAAGCATCGCTTGGTCCATAAGGCCTCCAGAATAGGTTAGCTGCCCCATGCAGCTGGAGTCCACGTCTGTCTGTCTCTCTCACCCTGCACCCTCAGTGTACTTTGAGCAGAGCTTGGTGCATAGTAGAACCATAGATTCGGAAGGCCGAAGTGACCTGCCAAGGTCACCGTAACAGTCAGAGCTGGCAATCAACAAGGAAAGGAGGGAGGAACTCCAGCTTTCCAGACAGCCTGCAGGCCTCCGACAGAGAAATTTATCTCTTGCCAGACCCCTTCAGAGTCCTCGCTGGCTGGCTTCCCTCCCTCCATCCTGGGGCAGCTGATCAGGAACCCCCAGAGAAGGTCATCTGAGCCCTACGGCATAAATCTCTCTCCTTGGCACTGTTGTGAAGTGTGGAAAAAGAGTGCAAACCTAGATTTGAATCTCTGGGCCACTCCTTAGCAGCTGGGTAGCGCTGGACAAACTGGAACCATCTCTCTGCTTCTTCATTCCATGTTCTCAGCTGAGTCTTATGACTGCCCCTCCACTCCGCAGGGCTGGCTGGAGGACTGTAGACAGCCTTAGATTAGAGGAAGCTTTCTGGCCCTGGGGACAGCATCAAGTCACAAAGCTCTCTTTGGTTTTTATTTGTTTGCTACTTTGTTTTAATTTTTACTTTGTATTGGAGTAGAGTTAGTTTACAATGTTGTGTTAGCTTCCGGGATACAGCTAAGCGATTCAGTTATTTGTATGTGCATTCTTTTTCAGATTTTTTTTCCCATATAGGTTATTACAGAATATTGAGTAGAGTTCCCTGTGCTCTGCAGTAGGTTATGAGTGGGTATCTATTTTATATATAGTAATGCCTATGTGTCAGTCCCCAGCTTCTGATTTATCCCTCTCCCCACACGTTTCCTCTTTGGTAACTGGAAGTTTGTTTTCCAAATCTGTGCGGGGCTCTCTCTGTGAACTGGTACCTAAGGAAACCCTTTGTCTCTCCAGCCTGAGTCCACCTCAAGCCCCCACCCCCACCCCAGTCCCCTGGGGTCGCCTTCTGCTAATAGTTCTTTGCTGATGTCAATCAAGATGACCAACATGCTTGTTGGTAAAGTAACTCTGGACCAAGCATCCTGCCCTGCCATCTGCCTTTTGATTTGAGGTGGTCAAGGGCGCACACATCTGTAATGGGTGAGCCTTACACCCACCGAGGTCAGAAGGTAACTGCCTCTAGATTATGAGTTCCTCTAGGTGGGCCAGCTCTTTCTCACCTTATGTCCCCAGAACCCAGTATAGGACCTGGCCCAGGGTCACACCCAGTAAATGCTGACTGGGAATTAAATGGATGCTGGGACACTGTTGTCCCAAACTAATCACCCCTGGCTCACCACCATGGCCACTGGGAAACAAGGGGTAATGTATTAGCCGTGTGCCAAGCACCAAGCTCAGCTTTGCTGCCTCCTTCTCTTGTTTCCCAGATGCCTTGTAAGATAGGTACTATCATACCCACTTCACGGAAGTGGAGACTGAGGCTCAGCTAGGACAACCCACTTGCCTGAGCCCACCCTCATGCTGAATGGTAAAGCTTAGAGGGGACAAGCTTTCCAATCAGGGCTCCTGACACTATCTACTGCTCTTCCTATTAGTCCTTAACCCAGAATTCCCCCTAGGAAGTCATTTTTTCCTATTAAGGGATGCTCCTCTGCTAAAACGTAGCACTATGTCAAATAAGTCTAAAATTTCATTTAAAAAAAAAAAAAAAAAAAAAACACTATTTTCTACCCAGGGGCAAAAGCAACTGTGAACTCTTCTAAGGAAGGAAAGGGGTTTTTTGTTCTTCTTGTGTCCTCACTGCCTATCACAAGGTCTGGCATGGAGTACGAGTTGAATAAATGTTTGTTGAATGACTGTATGAACGTGTAAGTGAGTAATTGAAAGCAGCTGCCTCACCAATCCATGGCCCATCCATGTAGGATCATTTGGGCAAGATGAGACCCAATAACCTAGTGGTCACAGACATAGCATGAGGGCTGTACCGTTCATAAGAAGGCTTTGTTTAATTCACATAATATCTTTTGTAAAAATTTAATGAATTACCAATATTTAAGAGTTAGAAAATTTCACATGTAATCCAGATTTTCACCTTGTGGCAGAGACTTTCACCAAAAGTCTGCCTTTCACCAAACCTACACCCTTTTTTTCCCTGAACAGAGCAAGACTCAATTTCCCAGCCTCCCTCTTGGTTATGTGGGACCATGTGACTACATTGTAGCCAGTGGAATGTGGGCAGAGTATTAACAAGATGTCATACTTCCTGCCCACTCCTCCCTCCCCACCCTCCAGACTCTTTTCTGGGACTGTGGGGCAGGTGGGGAAGATACAGGGGAGGCCCCTGGGCCTGAGGAGACAGCAGAGCCACCAGATGAAAGGCATGGGGCCCCTCCATGGCTGTGGGAAGCCCCCCGCTGGCCTACATTGGACTGTGGTGGGAATAGGAAATAGCAACTTTACAATATTAAGGCAATGCGCTCGGGGATTGTTTGTTACAGCAGCCTATCCTGACTAATACATCTTCTCTTGAAGAATCAGAAATCTCACAACACGGCTTACTCTTCTACACAGCATTGAGGAGCTGGACTTTGGTAGCTGTTGTCCCCTTCAGCTGGGCTGGGGTTTTCTAAGCTCACCTGATCCTTGCTCTCCATCTGCCTGGTTTCTCCGACTACTTGATTTTACCGCTTCTGCTCAAATTCAGTCTCTCCCTCCAGTATATGGGGATATTGGGACATGGAGGAGACACGGGCCCAGGTCACAGTGCGTGTGATGGGCAGAGTTGAAACTTGGGCTGAATTCTCCTAACTCCTACTCCAAGGTTCTTCCTGGGAGGTATGGGGGGGATTCTTTCTTAGGAAATGAGAAAAGAGGGACTGTTCCAAGTCTCGGGTCCTTTTGGGGTGGAGGGAGAGTTAAGTGGCCGAGAGGGAAAGGGGGCACCCCAGATGGTGGAGGGGATAAAAACAGGAGGGTAAACCCTGGCTCCTCTGTGACTCCAGTTGGCATAAGGCTTAGAAGTGTTGGACAGGTGGAGTGAAGAGCTCATGTCTTTGATTGCTTAAGCTCCACTGACAAGACACAGGAACGCTGGAACAAATTTTCCCTCCCAGACAAATCCCAAAAGAAATGAATTTGCAAAATGAAATCCCATATTGAGAAAGCTGTGCCAGGAATGTCCGAGCAAGCAGGCAGCGGGGGAGGGAGCTCTGTGAAGTGTGGACAGAGTCATCCAGAGGAGGCCTCTCTCAGGGGCCGTGCTGGGGTGGGGGCTTGGCCCCCTGCAACAGTCATTCTAACGCCCTAACACCTTGTTGTTGCTGTTGAGTCAGTAAGTTGTGTCTCACCCTTTGTGACCCCATGGACTGTAGCCTGCCAGGCTCCTCTGTTCATGGGACTTCCCAGGCTAGAATACAGGAGTGGGCTGCCATTTTCGTCTCCAGGAGATCTTCCCAACCCGGGGACTGAACCCATGACTCCTGTATTGGCAGGTGGATTCTTTACCACCTGGGAAGCCCCCCTAATGCCTTGAGCACCTGTCACACAAATGTTTTCCGGAGGCTCACCTGACGAAATTTCCTGGTATCCCTTCCCATGCTTTCTCGCAAGTGTGGCTGCATCTGCCCTAGAGATGCTTGTGGACGCCCCGGGGGCTGTGGAGAAGCCGTAAATCCTTCTCTGGCTCCATGATCTCTCCGGCTCAGACCAGACTCCTGCCTGAAACCCACGGTAACTTTGCCAGAAACAACATTTTCTCGNTGGCTGCATCTGCCCTAGAGATGCTTGTGGACGCCCCGGGGGCTGTGGAGAAGCCGTAAATCCTTCTCTGGCTCCCTGATCTCTCCTGCTCAGACCAGACTCCTGCCTGAAACCCACGGTAACTTTGCCAGAAACAACATTTTCTCATGGCTTATCCACCCCCCTCCTGTTGAGAGCCAACTGGCTCCCTGGAGAAGGCTCTTGAAGACTTGAATTTGCGTCCACACCCCACCAGCATATCGAAGGGCACAGAGGGAAACCACTAAGCTGAGGGCCTGGGTAGAGAGAGGAGAGAAGAGGGCCCGTTCTTCCTCTGAAGGTTGTTCAGAGCTGTTGGTGCCGAAAACTCCGTGAACCAAGAAGAGCCTTGAGCGGGAAAGCTCTGAGTTGTTGTCAGAAGTGATTACATGGCCGTGGCATGGATGTTCATTAAACTCTAAGAACAAAAACCCTTACAAAGACCTACAGTCCCCCACCTGCAGCCCAGGAGCTGAAAGAGTTGTGAGCAAAATAACTTAAGATTAGCACCAAAACTCCTCTGCTGGTAAAAACCCAATCTGAACAGTTGTATGAATATTGATACATTACTCTGAGGAGATATTAATGTGTTTAATTATGGCATGCTCACGCAGGTCCCCACTAGTATCTTAAATTTGTGGGGTTTTTTTTTGAGGTATAGTTAATTTACAATATATTAGTTGCAGNGAATATTGATACATTACTCTGAGGAGATATTAATGTGTTTAATTATGGCATGCTCACGCAGGTCCCCACTAGTATCTTAAATTTGTGGGGTTTTTTTTTGAGGTATAGTTAATTTACAATATATTAGTTGCAGATGTTCTGCAAAGTGGTTCAATTATTCGTATACATATATCTATTCTTTTTCAGATTCTTTCCCCGTATATGTTACTACAAAATCTTGAGTACAGTTCCCTGTGCAATACAGTAAGGTCCTTGTTGGTTCTCTATGTTTTATACAGTTGTATGTATATGTTGGGCTTCCCAGGTGGTTTGGTGGAAAAGAATCCACCTGCCAATGCAGGAGACTCAGGTTCAATCCTTGGGTGGGGAAGATCCCCTGCAGAAGAAAACAGCGACCCACTCCAGTATTCTTGCCTGGAAATCCCATGGACAGGGAAGCCCGGTGGGCTACAGTCTGTGGGGTCGTAAAAGAGTCAGACATGACTTAGTGACTAAAACAACAAGTGTATATGTTAATCCCAAACTCCTAATTTATCCCTCCCACTAGTATCTTAATATAACATACAACATATGCTTTCTAAAACTCCGAAACTCCTAAAATCCCAAAATGCCCGAGGACCCTGAGATATTGGTATTTTAGGTAAGGGATTTTAGGCAAGGGATGCAGAAGACATTTGAAGTACTTTACATGCATTAATCCTTACAGTAACACTACGGGGTAGAATTTGTGCTTTGTCTC
>SJYW01004308.1:13595-31007 GCA_006410735.1 Raphicerus campestris
TTATGGCAGAAAATGAAGAACTAATGAGCCTCTTGATGAAAGTGAAAGAGGAGAGTGAAAAAGTTGGCTTAAAGCCCAACATTCAGAAAACTAAGATTATGGTATCTGGTCCTATCACTTCATGGCAAACAGATGGAGAAACAGTGGCAGACTTTATTGTTTTGTGCTCCAAAATCACTGCAGATGGTGACTGCAGCCATGAAATTAGAAGACGCTTACTCCTTGGAAGAAAAGTTATGACCAACCTAGATAGTATATTCAAAATCAGAGACATTACTTTGCCGACTAAGGTCCGTCTAGTCAAGGCTATGGTTTTTCCTGTGGTCATGTATGGAAGTGAGAGTTGGACTGTGCAGAAGGCAGAGTGCCGAATAATTGATGCTTTTGAAATGTGGTGTTGGAGAAGACTCTTGAGAGTCCCTTGGATTGCAAGAATATCCAACCAGTCCCATCTGAAGGAGATCAGCCCTGGGATTTCTTTGGAAGGACTGATGCTAAAGCTGAAACTTCAGTACTTTGGCCACCTCATGCGAAGAGTTGACTCATTGGAAAAGTCTCTGATGCTGGGAGGGATTGGGGACAGGAGGAGAAGGGAACGACAGAGGATGAGATGGCTGGATGGCATCGCTGGCTTGATGGATGTGAATCTGAGTGAACTCTGGGAGTTGGTGATAGACAGGGAGGCCTGGCGTGCTGCAATTCATGGGGTCGCAAAGAGTCGGACATGACTGAGCGACTGAACTGAACTGAGTGTGAGGCCCATGAATCTACATTTCTAACATAATTTCCCAGATGTTTCTGATACTGATTCTGCTATCCCACTTTGGGAAACACTGCTTTAAGGAAAAAAAAGAAATATAGATATGGAAGCAGGAATGAGAAAACATGTTCACCAGGTTTGCAAAGATAAGTTGAAGACATTATACCAAAATATATAGTTTAGACCACTGAGTCTCAAAGTGATCTAAAACTTTGAAAAGTACTCTCTTAGATTAAAGCAGTGACTAGGAAGCTTCTATTTAATAAGTAATGTGTTCCAAGTGGAATCCATTGCTAACATATGGGTAGTTTGTGTAGGGACTTAACTTTTTCCAGTTTCAATCAGCTTTATTTGTTAATGCAATAGGATATGAAAGTGTAGATGGGTTGCCAAATGGAAACAGTGTTAACTTTAGTTCAGTATTTACTGTCATGCTGTAAATCCTTAATGCCGATCATCTCGTTAGTCTTCACAAGAATCCCATGAGGTAAGTACTATAACTATCTCACTATTTTTTAGATGGGGAAATTGGGCTCAGAGAGGATAAGAAATTTGGCCACATTTAAATAGTAGTGGTGAAGCTGGGGTTTGAATTCAGGTATTATAACTTGAGAGCTCATGCACTTAACCTTGAAATTATGTTGCCTCTCTGAATTTAATGGTCTTCTTAGGCTGGAGAGTTTGAGATGCACCCAGTTATGGTACCTAGCTGAGAGATTACCACTGTGTTGGCTGCTATAGAAATAGTAAGCCAAATGCTTGTGAATCTGTGTTACTCTTGTTTTCAGTGGGACTTTGCTACATGAAATAAGAAGCTTTACCACAGTTGGCAATAAAAAGCAGAGTCAAATAGGAAGGAAAAAAATTCCAGCTTGAAGGATTTAGGTCAAATCTAAGCAGTTTCTCAGTATTTGTTATTTTCCTGCAAGAACTGGACTGCTGTGAGCAGTTATTTATAACTTCTCTGCCTCCGTGTGCTCAGTTGATCAGTTGTTTCCGAGTCTCTGTCACCCCCTCCCCCCACCCCGAACTGTAGCCTGCCAGCTTACTCTGTCCATGGGATTTTCCAGGCAAGAATACTGGAGTCTGGAGTCGTTTCCATTTCCTCTTACAGTGGATCTTCCTGACCCAGGGATCAAATGCATGTCTCTGCCATCTCCTGTGGTAGTAGGGAGATTCTTTACAAATGCACCACCTTTGGGGCCCTTTAAGAATAGGAGGGAAAAACTTTGCAACATTTTTGGGTGTTTCACAGCAAAGGCCACCTTATGATTTCCCACTTATATTCCTGATTTCCTTATAAAGCAGGAAAGCAGTTAAGGTCTTCCTGCAGTCTTCACTAACAAGGTTTCTGGCCTCATTGTATATAAATGTCCTCACTGCATGAGATTTAGTGGAAAAAAATTAGCATTTTTCCAGCTTTATTGAGGTATGATTGACAAATAAAAATTGTATACATTTAGGTTGTACAATGTCATATTTGTTTTCTTAAGGTGTGCAACATTGTGATTTCACATACAAATACATTGTGAAATGATTATTGCAATTAAGACATCCATCACCCCACATAGTTACCTTTTATTTTTCTGTTAAAGAACACTTAAGATCTACTTTCTTAGCAAATTTTAAGTATACAATACACTCTTCTTAATTATAGTCACCATACTGTAATTAGATCCTCAGAATTAATTCACCTTATAACTGGAAATTTATTCTATTTGACCAGCATCTCCCCATTTCCCCCACCCTTCAGCTCCTATGGGTGCTATGGTGGCTCAAATGGTAAAGAATTTGCCTGCAATGCAGGAAACTCAGGTTCAATCTCTGGGTTGGGAGACCTCTGGAGAAGGAAACGGCAACCCACTCCAGTATTCTTGCCTGGAGAATTCCATGGACAGAGAAGCCTGGTGGACTACAGTCCATGGGGTTGCAAAGAGTCAGACACAAATGAGTGACTAACACTTTCACACTTTCTCAGCCCCTGGAAATGACCATTCTATTCTTCTTATATGAATTCGACATTTTTAGATTCCACATGTAGGTGAAATGATACAGTATTGGTCTTTCTCTAACATCTCACATAACATAATGTTCTCAAGCTCAGTCTGTGTAACCACAGATGGTTACATTTGAGTGGAGGAGGCAGAAACCATACTCGGGCTTGAAGAGTATGTGGACATTAATGAAGCAAAGCAGCTGCTCCTTCAAGAAGCAAGTATGCAGGGAAGAAAAGAGGATGGAAGCAATATCAAGGGAAGTATTTTTCTATAACTCCTGAAGAATTTCTTCTTTAGGCTGATCTTATCCCAAAAGAAATTCCTCAAAATCTTGTCTACAGCTTCTGAGTGAAAGATTGCCTCATTTGTGATCTATTTTCAACATCACATATATACTCCTCTTAAGCACTACTTGAAACTGGAAAGACTGAACTCAGTGTAGGAGAAAGTAGCTAAATTCTCACCCCATAAAAAGTAAGACACTGAATTCTTTGGAGTAGCTCAGTTGGAAACTGCTAATATTTGGTACCTCCCTTCACTTTAGCTCCAGAACAACAATTATGATTTTCAACATTTATTGATTGCTTACCATGTATCATGCACTCTTATAAATAGTTATATTAATTACATTATTGTAGGCGAAGTCACTTCAGTGGTGTCTGACTCATTGCGACCCTATGGACTGTAGCCTGCCAAGCTTCTCTGTCCATGGGATTCTCTAGGCAAGAACATGTGTGGTTTGTGATGCCCTCCTCCAGGGGATCTTGCTGACCCAGGAATTGAACTAATGTCTCTTATGTCTCCTGTACTGGCAGGTTGGGTATTTACAACTAGCACCACCTGGGAAGTCCAAATATATTGTTAATATATATTCATTTTGTCCTTAAAATTCCATTAATTACTGTTATATATAATAAAAATGAGACAGAGAGATTAGGTTACTTGCCCACAAGTTACATGCTATGTGAGTGACAGATTTGGGACTTGAATCTAGGCATCTAGTGTGTGCCACTAACCTCTTCTACTGCACTACGTGAGTAGCACAGAAGATATTAGAAAAAGAGATGTCTGCACCTTGTATAACTTGGGAACTTCAGAATAAGGTAGCTAGAACTGGACAGACACACTATGTCTAGAAGAGATTGACTATAAATTAGCTCCATAGGGTGTCAACTCCAATTTCTCTTCATATGTTAGTAAGTACAGATTGAGTAGTCCTGTATGTTTAGCTGTTGTAGGCCTTGTGGTTAGGAAGACAAAAAGACAGTCTGCTTGCAAAAAAGATCTTCCACAATAATGGAAACTCCTTGAGAGTATCAGTTCCGTTCAGTCAGTCAGTAGTGACTGACTCTTTGTGACCCCATGGACTGCAACATACCAGGCTTCACTGTCCACCAACTCCTGGAGCTTGCTCAGACTCATGTCCATTGAGTCAGTGATGCCATCCAACCATCTCTTCCTCTGTTGTCCCCTTCTCCTCCTGCCTTCAATCTTTCCAAGCATCAGGGCATTTTCTAATGAGTCAGTTCTTCGCATCAGGTGGCCAAAGTATTGGAGCTTCAGCTTCGGCATGAGTCATTCCAATGAGTATTCAGGACTGATTTCCATTAGGATTGACTGACTTGATCTCCTTGCAGTCCAAGGGACTCTCAAGAGTCTTGTTCAACACTGCAGTTCAAAAGCATCAATTCTTTGGTGTTCAGCTCTCTTTATGGTCTAACTCTCACATCCATACATGACGACTAGAAAAACCATAGCTATCAGTATACGGACCTTTGTTGGTAAAATAATGCTTCTGCTTTTTAATATGTTGTCTAGGTTTGTCATAGGTTTCTTCTAAGGAGCAAGGGTATTTTAATTCAGTGCCTGAAGTCACCATCTGCAGTGATTTTGGAGAGGAAGAAAAACTCTTGCACTGTTTTCATTGTTTCCTCATCTATTTGCCATGAAGTGATGGGACCAGATGCCATGATCTTCATTTTTTGAATGTTGAGTTTTAAGCCAGCTTTTCACTTTCCTTTTTTACTTTCATTAAGAGGCTCTTTAGTTCCTTTTCGCTTTCTGTCATAAGTATGGTGTCATCTACATATATGAGATTTTTGATATTTTTCCCAGAAATCTTGACTCCAGCTTGTACTTCATCCAGTCCATCATTTCTCATGATGTACTCTGAATATAAGTTAAATAAGCAGGGTGACAATATACAGCTTTGACGTACTCCTTTCCCATTTTGGAACCAGTCTGTTGTTCCATGTCCAGTTCTCACTGTTGCTTCCTGACTTGTATACAGATTTCTCAGGAGGCAGGTCAGGTGGTCTGGTATTCCCATTTCTTGAAGAATTTTCCACAATTTGTTGTGATTCACAGTCAAAGGCTTTGGCATTGTCAATAAAGCAGAAGTAGATGTTTTTCTGAAACTCTCACTTTTTTGATGAGCCAATGGATGTTGGCAATTTGATCTCTGGTTCCTCTGCCTTTTCTAAATTCAGCTTGAACATCTGGAAGTTCACGGTTCACATATTGCTGAAGCCTGGCTTGAATTAAATGATTGCATAGGAAGGCTTTTTTTAAATCTCTCCTTGCTATTCCCTGGTGGCTCAAACGGTAAAGTGTCTGCCTGTAGTGTGGGAGACCCGGGTTTGATCCCTGAGTTGTGAAGATCCCCTGGAGAAAGAAATGGTAACCCACTCCAGTACTCTTGCCTGGAAAATTCCATGGACTGAGAGGCTCCTCAGAGCCTGGTAGGCTACAGTCCATGGGGTCTCAAAGAGTCAAACACGACTTAACGACCTCACTTCACTTGCTATTCTTTGGAATTCTGCATTTTAGATGGGTATATGTTTCCTTTTCTCCTTTCCCTTCTTTGCTCAGCTATTTGTAAGGCCTCCTCAGACAACCGTTTTGCCTTTTTTTGTTTTTCTTCTTCTTGGGAATGTTTTTGATCACCACATCCTGTACAATGTTATGAACCTCTGACCATAGTTCTTCAGGCACTCTATCAGATCTAATTCCTTGAATCTATTTGTCAGTTCCACTGTATAATCATAAAGGNTGTCTCCTGTACTGGCAGGTTGGGTATTTACAACTAGCACCACCTGGGAAGTCCAAATATATTGTTAATATATATTCATTTTGTCCTTAAAATTCCATTAATTACTGTTATATATAATAAAAATGAGACAGAGAGATTAGGTTACTTGCCCACAAGTTACATGCTATGTGAGTGACAGATTTGGGACTTGAATCTAGGCATCTAGTGTGTGCCACTAACCTCTTCTACTGCACTACGTGAGTAGCACAGAAGATATTAGAAAAAGAGATGTCTGCACCTTGTATAACTTGGGAACTTCAGAATAAGGTAGCTAGAACTGGACAGACACACTATGTCTAGAAGAGATTGACTATAAATTAGCTCCATAGGGTGTCAACTCCAATTTCTCTTCATATGTTAGTAAGTACAGATTGAGTAGTCCTGTATGTTTAGCTGTTGTAGGCCTTGTGGTTAGGAAGACAAAAAGACAGTCTGCTTGCAAAAAAGATCTTCCACAATAATGGAAACTCCTTGAGAGTATCAGTTCCGTTCAGTCAGTCAGTAGTGACTGACTCTTTGTGACCCCATGGACTGCAACATACCAGGCTTCACTGTCCACCAACTCCTGGAGCTTGCTCAGACTCATGTCCATTGAGTCAGTGATGCCATCCAACCATCTCTTCCTCTGTTGTCCCCTTCTCCTCCTGCCTTCAATCTTTCCAAGCATCAGGGCATTTTCTAATGAGTCAGTTCTTCGCATCAGGTGGCCAAAGTATTGGAGCTTCAGCTTCGGCATGAGTCATTCCAATGAGTATTCAGGACTGATTTCCATTAGGATTGACTGACTTGATCTCCTTGCAGTCCAAGGGACTCTCAAGAGTCTTGTTCAACACTGCAGTTCAAAAGCATCAATTCTTTGGTGTTCAGCTCTCTTTATGGTCTAACTCTCACATCCATACATGACGACTAGAAAAACCATAGCTATCAGTATACGGACCTTTGTTGGTAAAATAATGCTTCTGCTTTTTAATATGTTGTCTAGGTTTGTCATAGGTTTCTTCTAAGGAGCAAGGGTATTTTAATTCAGTGCCTGAAGTCACCATCTGCAGTGATTTTGGAGAGGAAGAAAAACTCTTGCACTGTTTTCATTGTTTCCTCATCTATTTGCCATGAAGTGATGGGACCAGATGCCATGATCTTCATTTTTTGAATGTTGAGTTTTAAGCCAGCTTTTCACTTTCCTTTTTTACTTTCATTAAGAGGCTCTTTAGTTCCTTTTCGCTTTCTGTCATAAGTATGGTGTCATCTACATATATGAGATTTTTGATATTTTTCCCAGAAATCTTGACTCCAGCTTGTACTTCATCCAGTCCATCATTTCTCATGATGTACTCTGAATATAAGTTAAATAAGCAGGGTGACAATATACAGCTTTGACGTACTCCTTTCCCATTTTGGAACCAGTCTGTTGTTCCATGTCCAGTTCTCACTGTTGCTTCCTGACTTGTATACAGATTTCTCAGGAGGCAGGTCAGGTGGTCTGGTATTCCCATTTCTTGAAGAATTTTCCACAATTTGTTGTGATTCACAGTCAAAGGCTTTGGCATTGTCAATAAAGCAGAAGTAGATGTTTTTCTGAAACTCTCACTTTTTTGATGAGCCAATGGATGTTGGCAATTTGATCTCTGGTTCCTCTGCCTTTTCTAAATTCAGCTTGAACATCTGGAAGTTCACGGTTCACATATTGCTGAAGCCTGGCTTGAATTAAATGATTGCATAGGAAGGCTTTTTTTAAATCTCTCCTTGCTATTCCCTGGTGGCTCAAACGGTAAAGTGTCTGCCTGTAGTGTGGGAGACCCGGGTTTGATCCCTGAGTTGTGAAGATCCCCTGGAGAAAGAAATGGTAACCCACTCCAGTACTCTTGCCTGGAAAATTCCATGGACTGAGAGGCTCCTCAGAGCCTGGTAGGCTACAGTCCATGGGGTCTCAAAGAGTCAAACACGACTTAACGACCTCACTTCACTTGCTATTCTTTGGAATTCTGCATTTTAGATGGGTATATGTTTCCTTTTCTCCTTTCCCTTCTTTGCTCAGCTATTTGTAAGGCCTCCTCAGACAACCGTTTTGCCTTTTTTTGTTTTTCTTCTTCTTGGGAATGTTTTTGATCACCACATCCTGTACAATGTTATGAACCTCTGACCATAGTTCTTCAGGCACTCTATCAGATCTAATTCCTTGAATCTATTTGTCAGTTCCACTGTATAATCATAAAGGATTTTATTTAGGTCATACTTGAGTGGTCTTGTGGTTTTCCCTACTTTCTTCAGTTTCAGTCTGAATTTTGCAATCAGGAGTTCATGATCTAAGTCACAGTCAGCTCCTGTTCTTGTTTTTGCTAACTGTATAGAGCTTCTCCATCTTTGGCTGCAAAGAATATTTTCATTCTGATTTCGGTATTGACTATTTGGGGATGTCCATGTGTAGAATCATCTCTTGAGTTGTTGCAAGAGGGTGTATGCTATGACAAGTGCTTTCTCTTTGCAAAACTCTGTTAGCCTTTGTCCTGCTTCATTTTATACTCCAAGGCCAAACTGCCTGTTACTCCAGGTATCTCTTGACTTCTTACTTTTGCTTTCCAGTCACCTATGATGAAAAGGACATCTCTTTTGGTATTGGTTCTAGAAGGTCTTGTAGGTCTTCATAGAACCATTCAACTTCAGCTTCTTTGGCACTTTTGGTTGGGACATAGACTTGGATTACTGGGATATTGAATGGTTTGCCTTGGAAGAGAACTGAAATCATTCTGTCATTTTTGAGACTGCACCCAAGTATTGCATTTCAGGCTCTTTTGTTGACTATGAGGGCTACTCCATTTCTTCTAAGGCAATCTTGCCCATAGTAGTAGATATAATGGTCATCTGAATTAAAATTTCCCCTTCCAGTCCATTTTAGTTCATTGATTCCTAAAATGTCAATGTTCACTCTTGCCATCTCCTGTTTGACCACTTCCAATTTACCTTGATCCATGGATCTAACATTCCAGGTTCCTATGCAATATTGTTCTTTACAGCATTGGACTTTACTTCCATCACAAGTCACATCCACAAATGTGCGTTGTTTTTTCTTTGGCTCAGCCTTTTCATTCTTTCTGGAGCCATTTCTCCACTCCTCTCCAGTAGCATATTGGTCACCTACTGACTTACGGAATTCATCTTTCAGTGTCATAACTTTTTGCCTTTTCATACTCTTCATGGGGTTCTAGACATGTCTATTTTGCCTCCTCACTGACTCACTACAATATAGTACATTCCTGACATGTCATAAGTATTCAGTAAGTAGTTGATGAATGAATGAATAAAGCTTTTCCAGACATTTCCTAGAGAAGGAGCAAGCAACACTGGCTGGATTAATTGAATAAATTAATAGCAAGAATAAATCTAGCTCTAGTTACTCACTTTTAGATTGCTATATAGTCAGACCTTTTTTTTTTTTTTTTTTTTTTTTTAGGTTTTTCTTCGGAGGAAGAGTTCAGATTCCTAAGCCAGCTGCTTGGTGTCCTTCTAAGCCAGACTGCTAAAATGCCTCCTGAAACACTGGGCAAGAAAAGACATTCTGCTGCTGTGGACCTTTGAGAATAAGATTAGTTCTTTTCACACTTTCTGACATAATCTGAGATAAGGAGACATCATCTTACTTTGAGGCATTCTCTGATTAGTATCTAGGGAGAAAAGTATGGCTAAGGTTATGCATACTTTATACTTTTCCACTCCAGACACTTTTCTGCCTCTAGCCATACTTTCTTAGGTAGAAGTCTCAGGGAATGAATCTTAACCGCCACCCTTTAAACCAGATGTCTGCTCGTCCTTCTGCCACCTACTTGAGATAGTTGAGGTGCAATTTTCAATGGGTCATGTTGCCAAGAGCTACCAAGATGTCTGAATATGAAAGATAGTGCCTTTTCTCAAAGGTAGCCTGATGTAGAAGTAAGATGTTTGACATTAAAGTTAGACCAGGTGTGTACTTTCTAGATGGATTATTTTGACTAGTCTCTTAACCTCTCCCAGCCTCAATTTCCTCATCAGTAAAATGGTAGTAATAACATCAGCTTTACATAATTAGATGAGACAAGATAATGTTTCTGAAGTGCCTTAACAATGCCTGGTATATATTTGTACTTTACAATGGTGAAAAATAATAATAACAGCAATAATATTAGTTCATTCAGTTGGTAGATCCATGGTGAGATGAAACTGGAATACCTGCTGCTGCTGCTGCTAAGTCACTTCAGTCGTGTCCGACTCTGTGTGACCCCATAGATGGCAGCCCACCAGGCTCCCCCATCCCTGGGATTCTCCAGGCAAGACCACTGGAGTGGGTTGCCATTTCCTTCTCCAATGCATGAAAGTGAAAAGTGAAAGTGAAGTTGCTCTGTCGTGTCTGACTCCTAGTGACCCCATGGACTGCAGCCCACCAGGCTCCTCCGTCCATTGGAGTTTCCAGGCAAGAGTACTGGGGTGGGGTGCCACTGCCTTCCCTGAGAATACCTGACTCAGGAGAATGTTAAAGGGGAGATGACTTGATTAACTCCCTAGAAACTGTAGTTTTATAACACTGAAATGTCATGAGGCATTGGAGTCTACAGATCTCTGGCAACACTGAACCTGGGCAGGGTCACTAGAAAGCTCTGTGGATTTGCTTTCCTAAGGCTTCACATAAGCAGAGATATCACTTGTGGTAGTGAGAGACCTTAGCTCACAGGTGTGCCTGACTCTCTGTGACTCTCTACAAACATGGCTCTGATTTGACAGCCATGATGGCAATAGCTATTTTACCTTATGCATATCCATTTCTATTACATCTCTACCATATCTTGCTCCTGGCTGACTTTCCTCCCCAATTGGATCCTCAATTCTGTCTCCACTCTACATGGTTATCCTGGTTTCAGTTTCACTCAAGACTGCAACTTTCTCAGCATCCTGTCAGAGAAATAGTGATAATAACTGCCATTTGGAGAGTACCTACTATGTAATAGACACTTGTTTTGTTTCATCTTCAAAGTAATCTTTCTTATTTAACGCTTCCCATACAAAACGCTCAGATGGTCCTTATCTTTCAGACATAAATGCCAACTGATAAAAGGATAGGAAGTGTGTTTTTCTTTCTGACTTACTTCACTCTGTATAATCGGCTCCAGTTTCATCCATCTCATTAGAACTGAGTCAAATTTATTCTTTTTAAGGGCTGAGTAATACTCCATTGTGTATATGTACCACAGCTTTCNTTTTCTTGAAGAGATCTCTAGTCTTTCCTATTCTGTTCTTTTCCTCTATTTCTTTGCATTGATCGCTGAAGAAAGCTTTCTTATCTCATCTTGCTATTCTTTGGAACTCTGCATTCGGCTACGCCATGTCCGAGTTGAGGGGCTGTGGCAGGGAGGAGCCATCCCATGCCCAAGACCAGAGGCAGCGGCCTGGAGGAACCACCCCACGTCCCAGGTGAGGGGCAGCAGCCAGGAAGAGCCACCCCATGCCTGAAGCCAGGGGCACCGCCCTGGAGGAGCAACCCCATGTCCAGGGAGCGGCAGCTGTGCATTTGCAGGAGGGCCGAGAGGAGTTACTCCATGTTCAAGGTCAGGAGGGGTAACCCTGAGGAGTACTCCTTGTCCAAGGTAAGGAGTAGCGGCTGCACTTTGCTGGAGCAGCCGTGAAGAGATTCCCCACGTCCAAGGTAGGAGAAACCCAAGTAAGATGGTAGGTGTTGCAAGAGGGCATCAGACAGCAGACAGACTGAAACCATAATCACAGAAAACTAGTCAGTCTAATCACACAGACCACAGCCTTGTCTAATTCAATGAAACTAAGTGTTGGGTGGGGCCACCCAAGAAAAGAGGGTGAAGGTGGAGAGGTATGACAGAATGTGGTCCACTGGAGAAGGGAATGGCAAACCATTTCAGTATTCTTGCCTTGAGTAACCCATAAACAGCATGAAAAGGCAAAATGATAGGATACTGAAAGGGGAACTCCCCAGGTCAGTAGATGCCCAATATGCTACTGGAGATCAGTGGAGAAATAATTCCAGAAACAATGAAGGGATGGAGCCAAAGCAAAAGCAATACCCAGTTGTGGATGTGACTGGTGATAGAAGCAAGGTCCCATGCTGTAAAGACAAATATTGCATTGGAACCTGGAATGTTAGGTCCACGAATCAAGGCAAATTGGAAGTGGTCTAACAGGAGATGACAAGATTTAACGTTGACATTCTAGGAATCAACGAACTAAAATGGACTGGAATGGGTGAATTTAACTCAGATGACCATTATATCTACTACTGCGGGCAGGAATCCCTCAGAAGAAATGGAGTAGCCATCATGGTCAATGAAAGAGTCCAAAATGCAGTACTTGGATGCAATCTCAAAAACGACAGCATGATCTCTGTTCATTTTGAAGGCAAACCATTCAATGTCATGTAATCCAAGTCTATGCCCCAATCAGTAACGCTGAAGAAACTAAAGTTGAACGGTTCTATGAGGAACTACAAGATCTTTTTAGAACTAACACCCCAAAAAGATGTCCTTTTCATTATAGGGAACTGGAATGCAAAAGGAGGAAGTCAAGAAACACCTGGAGTAACAGGCAAATTTGGCCTTGGAGTACAGAATGAAGCAGGATAAGGCTAAAAGAGTTTTGCCAAGAGAATGCACTGGTCTTAACAAACACTCTCTTTCAACAACACAAAAGAAGACTCTACACATGGACATCACCAGATGGTCAACACCAAAATCAGATTGATTATACTCTTCACAGCTAAAGATGGAAAAGCTCTATACAGTCAGCAAAAAGAAGACCAGGAGCTGACTGTGGCTCAGATCATGAACTCCTTATTGCCAAATTCAGACTTAAACTGAAGAAAGTAGGGAAAACCACTAAACCATTCAGGTATGATCTAAATCAAATCCCTTATGATTATCTTCATTATCTCCACCATAGTTTGGACTCAGGTCAGATAACAGGGAAGGAATACAGCTGAGACCATCAACAGAAGAATGGATTAATGATTTACTGAGCATGGCCTCACCCATCAGAAGAAGACACAGGTTCACCCTCAGTCAGTCTCTCCCATCAAGAAGTTTATATAAGCCTCTTATCCTTCTCCATCAGAGGGCAGACA
Organism: Raphicerus campestris; assembly: GCA_006410735.1. Taxonomy (NCBI): domain Eukaryota; kingdom Metazoa; phylum Chordata; class Mammalia; order Artiodactyla; family Bovidae; genus Raphicerus; species Raphicerus campestris. The sequence continues at coordinate 26,552 of SJYW01004308.1, forward strand.
GAATGAAAACCACAATCATAGAAAACTAACCAAACTGATTAAATGGACCACAGTTCAGTTCAGTTCAGTCACTCAGTCGTGTCCGACTCTTTGTGGCCCCATGAATTGCAGCACACCAGGCCTCCTTGTCCATTACCAACTCCTGGAGTTCACTCAGACTCGCATCCATCGAGTCAGTGATGCCATTCAGCCGTCTCATCTTCTGTCGTCCCCTTCTTCTCCTGCCCCAGTCCCTCCCAGCATTAAACTCTTTTCCAATCAGTCAACTCTTCGCATGAGGTGGCCAAAGTACTGGAGTTTCAGCTTTAGCATCATTCCTTCCAAAGAAATCCCAGGGTTGATCTCCTTCAGAATGGACTGGTTGGATCTCCTTGCAGTCCAAGGGACTCTCAAGAGTCTTCTCCAACAACACAGTTCAAATGCATCAGTTCTTCAGCACTCAACCTTCTGCACAGTCCAACTCTAACATCCATACAGGACTACTGGAAAAATCATAGCCTTGATTAGACAGACCTTAGTCGGCAAAGTAATGTCTCTGCTTTTGAATATGCTATCTAGGTTGGTGGTAACTTTTCTTCCAGGGAGTAAGCGTCTTTTAATTTCATTTATTTCCCATGAAGTGATGGGACCAGATGCCATGATCTTCGTTTTCTGAATGTTGCGCTTTAAGCCAACTTTTTCACGCTCCTCTTTTACTTTCATCAAGAGGCTTTTTAGCTCCTCTTCACTTTCTGCCATAAGGGTGGTGTCATCTGTATACCTGAGGTGATATGCGGGTGAATCTTCCCAGCAATCTTGATTCCAGCTTGTGTTTCTTCCAGCCCAGCGTTTCTCATGATGTACTCTGCATATAAGTTAAATAAGCAGGGTGACAATATACAGCCTTGACNCCTTGACGTACTCCTTTTCCTATTTGGAACCAGTCTGTTGTTCCATGTCCAGTTCTAACTGTTGATTTCTGACCTGCATATAGGTTTCTTAAGAGGCAGGTCAGGTGGTCTGGTATTCTCATCTCTCTCAGAATTTTCCACAGTTTATTGTGATCCACACAGTCAAGGCTTTGGTATAGTCAATAAAGCAGAAATCAATGTTTTTCTTGAAATCTCTTGCTTTTTTGATGATCCAGCTGATGTTTGCAATTTCTAAAACCAGGCTTTTCTAAAACCACCTTGAACATCTGGAAGTTGACGGTTCACGTATTGCTGAAGCCTGGCTTGAAGAATTTTGAGCATTACTTTACTAGCATGTGAGATGAGTGCAATTGTGCGGTAGTTTGAGCATTCTTTGGCATTGCCTTTCTTTGGGATTGCAATGAAAACTGACCTTTTCCAGTCCTGTGGCCACTGCTGAGATTTTCAAATTTGCTGGCATATTGAGTGCAGCACTTTCACAGCATCATCTTTCAGGATCTGAAATAGCTCAACTGGAATCCCATCACCTCCACTAGCTTTGTTCATAGTGATGCTTTCTAAGGCCCATTTGACTTCACATTCCAGGATGTCTGGCTCTAGGTGAGTGATCACACCATTGTGATTATCTTGGTCTTGAAGATATTTTTTGTACAGTTCTTCTGTGTATTCTTGCCACCTCTTCTTAATATCTTCTGATTCTGTTAGGTTCATACCATTTCTGTCCTTTATCGAGGCCATCTTTGCGTGAAATGTTGCCTTGGTATCTCTAATTTTCTTGAAGAGATCTCTAGTCTTTCCTATTCTGTTCTTTTCCTCTATTTCTTTGCATTGATCGCTGAAGAAAGCTTTCTTATCTCATCTTGCTATTCTTTGGAACTCTGCATTCGGCTACGCCATGTCCGAGTTGAGGGGCTGTGGCAGGGAGGAGCCATCCCATGCCCAAGACCAGAGGCAGCGGCCTGGAGGAACCACCCCACGTCCCAGGTGAGGGGCAGCAGCCAGGAAGAGCCACCCCATGCCTGAAGCCAGGGGCACCGCCCTGGAGGAGCAACCCCATGTCCAGGGAGCGGCAGCTGTGCATTTGCAGGAGGGCCGAGAGGAGTTACTCCATGTTCAAGGTCAGGAGGGGTAACCCTGAGGAGTACTCCTTGTCCAAGGTAAGGAGTAGCGGCTGCACTTTGCTGGAGCAGCCGTGAAGAGATTCCCCACGTCCAAGGTAGGAGAAACCCAAGTAAGATGGTAGGTGTTGCAAGAGGGCATCAGACAGCAGACAGACTGAAACCATAATCACAGAAAACTAGTCAGTCTAATCACACAGACCACAGCCTTGTCTAATTCAATGAAACTAAGTGTTGGGTGGGGCCACCCAAGAAAAGAGGGTGAAGGTGGAGAGGTATGACAGAATGTGGTCCACTGGAGAAGGGAATGGCAAACCATTTCAGTATTCTTGCCTTGAGTAACCCATAAACAGCATGAAAAGGCAAAATGATAGGATACTGAAAGGGGAACTCCCCAGGTCAGTAGATGCCCAATATGCTACTGGAGATCAGTGGAGAAATAATTCCAGAAACAATGAAGGGATGGAGCCAAAGCAAAAGCAATACCCAGTTGTGGATGTGACTGGTGATAGAAGCAAGGTCCCATGCTGTAAAGACAAATATTGCATTGGAACCTGGAATGTTAGGTCCACGAATCAAGGCAAATTGGAAGTGGTCTAACAGGAGATGACAAGATTTAACGTTGACATTCTAGGAATCAACGAACTAAAATGGACTGGAATGGGTGAATTTAACTCAGATGACCATTATATCTACTACTGCGGGCAGGAATCCCTCAGAAGAAATGGAGTAGCCATCATGGTCAATGAAAGAGTCCAAAATGCAGTACTTGGATGCAATCTCAAAAACGACAGCATGATCTCTGTTCATTTTGAAGGCAAACCATTCAATGTCATGTAATCCAAGTCTATGCCCCAATCAGTAACGCTGAAGAAACTAAAGTTGAACGGTTCTATGAGGAACTACAAGATCTTTTTAGAACTAACACCCCAAAAAGATGTCCTTTTCATTATAGGGAACTGGAATGCAAAAGGAGGAAGTCAAGAAACACCTGGAGTAACAGGCAAATTTGGCCTTGGAGTACAGAATGAAGCAGGATAAGGCTAAAAGAGTTTTGCCAAGAGAATGCACTGGTCTTAACAAACACTCTCTTTCAACAACACAAAAGAAGACTCTACACATGGACATCACCAGATGGTCAACACCAAAATCAGATTGATTATACTCTTCACAGCTAAAGATGGAAAAGCTCTATACAGTCAGCAAAAAGAAGACCAGGAGCTGACTGTGGCTCAGATCATGAACTCCTTATTGCCAAATTCAGACTTAAACTGAAGAAAGTAGGGAAAACCACTAAACCATTCAGGTATGATCTAAATCAAATCCCTTATGATTATCTTCATTATCTCCACCATAGTTTGGACTCAGGTCAGATAACAGGGAAGGAATACAGCTGAGACCATCAACAGAAGAATGGATTAATGATTTACTGAGCATGGCCTCACCCATCAGAAGAAGACACAGGTTCACCCTCAGTCAGTCTCTCCCATCAAGAAGTTTATATAAGCCTCTTATCCTTCTCCATCAGAGGGCAGACAGAATGAAAACCACAATCATAGAAAACTAACCAAACTGATTAAATGGACCACAGTTCAGTTCAGTTCAGTCACTCAGTCGTGTCCGACTCTTTGTGGCCCCATGAATTGCAGCACACCAGGCCTCCTTGTCCATTACCAACTCCTGGAGTTCACTCAGACTCGCATCCATCGAGTCAGTGATGCCATTCAGCCGTCTCATCTTCTGTCGTCCCCTTCTTCTCCTGCCCCAGTCCCTCCCAGCATTAAACTCTTTTCCAATCAGTCAACTCTTCGCATGAGGTGGCCAAAGTACTGGAGTTTCAGCTTTAGCATCATTCCTTCCAAAGAAATCCCAGGGTTGATCTCCTTCAGAATGGACTGGTTGGATCTCCTTGCAGTCCAAGGGACTCTCAAGAGTCTTCTCCAACAACACAGTACAAATGCATCAGTTCTTCAGCACTCAACCTTCTGCACAGTCCAACTCTAACATCCATACAGGACTACTGGAAAAATCATAGCCTTGATTAGACAGACCTTAGTCGGCAAAGTAATGTCTCTGCTTTTGAATATGCTATCTAGGTTGGTGGTAACTTTTCTTCCAGGGAGTAAGCGTCTTTTAATTTCATTTATTTCCCATGAAGTGATGGGACCAGATGCCATGATCTTCGTTTTCTGAATGTTGCGCTTTAAGCCAACTTTTTCACGCTCCTCTTTTACTTTCATCAAGAGGCTTTTTAGCTCCTCTTCACTTTCTGCCATAAGGGTGGTGTCATCTGTATACCTGAGGTGATATGCGGGTGAATCTTCCCAGCAATCTTGATTCCAGCTTGTGTTTCTTCCAGCCCAGCGTTTCTCATGATGTACTCTGCATATAAGTTAAATAAGCAGGGTGACAATATACAGCCTTGAC
>SJYW01004308.1:36382-73622 GCA_006410735.1 Raphicerus campestris
TTTCTCAAGAGGCAGGTTAGGTGGTCTGGTATTCCCATCTCTTTCAAAATTTTCCACAGTTTGTTGTGATCCACACAGTCAAAGGCTTTGGCATAGTCAATAAAGCAGAAATCGACGTTTTTCTGGAACTCTCTTCCCTTTTCTATGATCCAGCAGATGTTGGCAATTTGATCTCTGGTTCCTCTGCCTTTTCTTAAACCAGCTTGAACATCAGGAAGTTCACAGTCACGTATTGCTGAAGCCTGGCTTGGAGAATTTTGAGCATTACTTTACTAGCATGTGACATGAATGCAATTTTGTGGTAGTTTGAGCATTCTTTGGCATTGCCTTTCTTTGGGATTGGAATGAAAACTGACCTTCTCCAGTCCTGTGGCCACTGCTGAGATTTCCCAATTTGCTGGCATATTGAGTGCAGCACTTTCACAGTGTCATCTTTTAGGATTTGAAACAGCTCAACTGGAATTCTATCACCTCCACTAGCTTTGTTCATAGTGATGCTTTCTAAGGCCCATTTGACTTCACATTCCAGGATGTCTGGCTCTAGATTAGTGATCACACTATCATGATTATCTGGGTCGTGAAGGTCTTTTCGTACAGTTCTTCTGTATATCTTGCCACCTCTTCTTAATATCTTCTGATTCTGTTAGGTTCATACCATTTCTGTCCTTTATTGAGCCCATCTTTGCATGAAATGTTGCCTTGGTATCTCTAATTTTCTTGAAGAAATCTCTAGTCTGTTTCCCATTCTGTTCTTTTCCTCTATTTCTTTGCAGTGATTGCTGAAGAAGGCTTCCTTATCTCTCCTTGCTATTCTTTGGAACTCTGCATTCAGATGCTTATATCTTTCCTTTTCACCTTTGCTTTTCACCTCTCTTCTTTTCACAGCTATTTTAAGGCCTCCCCAGACAGCCATTTTGCTTTTTTGCATTTCTTTTCCATGGGGATGTTCTTGATCCCTGTCTCTTGTACAATGTCACAAACCTCATTCCATACTTCCTCAGGCACTCTATCTATTAGATCTAGGCCCTTAAATCTATTTCTCACTTCCACTGTATAATCATAAGGGATTTGATTTAGATCATACCTGAATGGTCTAGCGGTTTCCCCTACTTTCTTCAATTTAAGTCTGAATTTGGTAATAAGGAGTTCATGATCTGAGCCACAGTCAGCTCCTGATCTTGTTTTTGTTGACTGTATAGATCTTCTCCATCTTTAGCTGCAAAGAATATAATCATACTGATTTCAGTGTTGACCATCTGGTGATGTCTATGTGTAGAGTCTTCTCTTGTGTTGTTGGAAGAAGGTGTTTGCTATGACCAGAGCATTTTCTTGGCAAAACTCTATTAGTCTTTGCCCTGCTTCATTCCGCATCCAAGCCCAAATTTTCCTGTTACTCCAGGTGTTTCTTTACTTACTACTTTTGTATTCCGGTCCCCTATAATGAAAAGGACATCTCTTTGGGGTGTTAGTTCTAAAAGGTCTTTTAGGTCTTCATAGAACCGTTCAACTTTAGATTGTTTAGCATTACCGATTGGGTCATAGACTTGGATTACTGTGACTTTGAATGGTTTGCCTTGGAAACGAACAGAATTCATTCTGTCATTTTTGGGATTGCATCCAAGTACTGCATTTTAGACTCTTTTTTGACCATGATGGCTACTCCATTTCTTCTGAGGGATTCCTGCCCGCAGTAATAGATATAATGGTCATCTGAGTTAAATTCACTCATTCCAGTCCATTTTAGTTCGCTGATTCATAGAATGTTACGTTCACTCTTGCCATCACCTGTTTGACTACTTCCAATTTGCCTTGAATCATGGGCCTTCCATTCCAGGTTCCTATGCAATATTTGTCTTTACAGCATTGGACCTTGCTATTGTCACTAGTCACATACACAGCTGGGTATTGTTTTTGCTTTGGCTCCATCCCTTCATTCTTTTTGGAGTTATTTCTCCACTGATCTCCAGTAGCATATTGGGCACCTACTGACCTGGGGAGTACCTCTTTCAGTATCCTATCATTTTGCCTTTTCATACTGTTCATGGGGTCCTCAAGGCAAGAATACTGAAATGGTTTGCCATTCCCTTCTCCAGTGGACCACATTCTGTCAAACCTCTCCACCATGACCCGTCTGTCTTGTGTTGCCCCGCAGGCATGGCTTAGTTTCATTGAGTTAGACAAGGCTGCCTGGTCTAACTCAATGAAACTGTGAGCCATGTTGTGTAGGGTCACCCAAGACAGACGGGTCATGTTGGAGAGTTATGACAAAATGTGGTCCACTGGCAAAGGGAATGGTAAACTAGTATTCTTGCCTTGAGAACCCGATGAATGTTATGAAAAAGCAAAAGATAGGACACTGATAGATGAACTCCCTAGGTTGGTAGGTGCTCAATATGCTACTGGAGGTCAGTGGAGAAATAACTCCAGAAAGAATGAAGAGAGAGAACTGAAGCAAAAACAATATGCAGTTGTGGCTGTGACTGGTGATGGAAGTAAAGTCCAATGCTGTAAAGAGCAATATTGCATAGGAACCTGGAATGTTAGGTCCATGAATCAAGGCAAACTGGAAGTGGTCAAACAGGAGATGGCAAGAGTAAACATCAACATTTTTGGAATCAGCTAACTAAAATGGACTAAAGTGGGTGAATTTAACTCAGATGCCCATTAAATCTACTATTGTGGGCAAAAATCCCTTAGAAACAATGAAGTAGCCATCATAGTCAACAAAAGAGTCTGACATGCAGTATGTGGATGCAATCTCAAAAAGGACAGAATGATCTCTGTTCATTTCCAAGGCAAACCATTCATTATCACAGTAATCCAAGTCTACGTCCTGACCAGTAATGCTAAAGAAGCTGAATTTGAATGGTTCAGTGAAGACCTGTGAAGGCCTTGTACAAGAAACCCCCGAAAATTATGTCCTTTTCATTATAGGGGAATGGAATGCAAAAGGAGGAAGTCACAAAATACCTGGAGTAACAGGCAACTTTGCCCTCAGGGCAAAGGGTAATAGAGTTTTGCCAAGAGAATGCACTGGTCATAGCAAACAGTCTCTTCCAACAACACAAGAGAAGACTACNTGTCAAACCTCTCCACCATGACCCGTCTGTCTTGTGTTGCCCCGCAGGCATGGCTTAGTTTCATTGAGTTAGACAAGGCTGCCTGGTCTAACTCAATGAAACTGTGAGCCATGTTGTGTAGGGTCACCCAAGACAGACGGGTCATGTTGGAGAGTTATGACAAAATGTGGTCCACTGGCAAAGGGAATGGTAAACTAGTATTCTTGCCTTGAGAACCCGATGAATGTTATGAAAAAGCAAAAGATAGGACACTGATAGATGAACTCCCTAGGTTGGTAGGTGCTCAATATGCTACTGGAGGTCAGTGGAGAAATAACTCCAGAAAGAATGAAGAGAGAGAACTGAAGCAAAAACAATATGCAGTTGTGGCTGTGACTGGTGATGGAAGTAAAGTCCAATGCTGTAAAGAGCAATATTGCATAGGAACCTGGAATGTTAGGTCCATGAATCAAGGCAAACTGGAAGTGGTCAAACAGGAGATGGCAAGAGTAAACATCAACATTTTTGGAATCAGCTAACTAAAATGGACTAAAGTGGGTGAATTTAACTCAGATGCCCATTAAATCTACTATTGTGGGCAAAAATCCCTTAGAAACAATGAAGTAGCCATCATAGTCAACAAAAGAGTCTGACATGCAGTATGTGGATGCAATCTCAAAAAGGACAGAATGATCTCTGTTCATTTCCAAGGCAAACCATTCATTATCACAGTAATCCAAGTCTACGTCCTGACCAGTAATGCTAAAGAAGCTGAATTTGAATGGTTCAGTGAAGACCTGTGAAGGCCTTGTACAAGAAACCCCCGAAAATTATGTCCTTTTCATTATAGGGGAATGGAATGCAAAAGGAGGAAGTCACAAAATACCTGGAGTAACAGGCAACTTTGCCCTCAGGGCAAAGGGTAATAGAGTTTTGCCAAGAGAATGCACTGGTCATAGCAAACAGTCTCTTCCAACAACACAAGAGAAGACTACAAATGGACATCACCAGATGGTCAATACCGAAATCAGATTGATTGTATTCTTTGCAGCCAAAGATGGAGAAGCTCTATACAGTCAGTAAAAATAGGACCAGAAGCAGAGTGGCTCAGATCATGAACTCCTTGTTACCAAATTCAAACTTAAATTGAGGAAATTACGGAAAACCACTAGACCATTCAGGTATGACCTAAATCAAATCCCTTATTATTATACAGTGGAAGAGACAAATAGATTCAAGTGATTAGATCTGATAGAGTTCCTGAAGAACTATGGATGGAGGTTTGTGACATTGTACATGAGGCACTGATCAAGACCATCCACAAGAAAAAGAAATGCAAAAAGGCAAAATGGTTGTCTGAGTAGGACTTATAAATAGCTGAGAAAAGAAGAGAAGTGAAAGGCAAAGGAGAAAAGGAAAGATATAACCTTCTGAATGCAGAGTTCCAAAATATAGCAAGGAGAGATAAGAAAGCCATCTTCAGTGGTCAATGCAAAGAAATAGAGGAAAGCAATAGAATGGGAAAGACTAGAGATCTCTTCAAGAGAATCAGAGATACCAAGGGAATGTTTCATGCAAAGATGGGCTTGATAAAGGACAGAAATGGTATGGACCTAACAGAGGCAGAAAATATTAAGAAGAGGTGGCAATAATACACAGAAAAACTATATAAAAAATAATTTTCATGACCCCGATAATCATGATGGTGTGATCACTCACCTAGAGCCAGACATCCTCGAATGCAAAGTCACATGGGCCTTAGGAAGCATCACTATGAGCAAAGCTAGTGAAGGTGATGGAATTCCAGTTGAGCTATTTCAAATCCTAAATGATGATGCCATGAAAGTGCTGCATTCAATATGCCAGCCAATTTGGAAACCTCAGGAGTGACCACAGGAGTGGAATATATCAGTTTTCATTCCAATCCTAAAGAAAGGCAATGCCAAAGGATGCTCAGACTACCACACAATTGCACTCATCTCACATGCTAGAAAGTTATGCTCAAACTCTCCAAAACAGGCTTCAACAGTACATGAAACGTGAATTTCCAGATGTTCAAGCTGGACTTAGAAAAGGCAGAGGAACCAGCGATCAAATTGCTAACATCCACTGGATCATCAAAAACAGTGAGAGAGTTCCAGGAAAACATCTACTTCTGCTTTACTGACAATGCCAAAGCCTTTGACTATGGACCACAACAAAGTGTGGAAAATTCTGAAAGAGAAGGGAATACCAGATCACCTGACCTGCCTCCTGAGAAATCTGTATACAAGTCAGGAAGAACAGTGAGAACTGGACATGAAACAACAGACTGGTTCCAAATTGGGAAAGGAGTATGTCAAGGCTGTATATTGTCACCCTGCTTATTTAACTTATATGCAGAGTACATCATGAGAAATGATGGACTGGATGAAGCACATGCTGGAGTCAAGATTTCTGGGAGAAATATCAATAACCTAATATATGCAGATGACACCATACATATGACGGAAAGCAAAGAGGAACTAAAGAGCCTCTTGATGAATGTGAAAGAGGAGAATGAAAAAGTTAGCTTAAAACTCAACATTCAGAGAAATAAAATCATGGCATCTGGTCCCATCCCTTAATGGCAAATAGATTGGGAAACAATGGAAACAGTGACAGACTTTATTTTTAGGGGCTCCAAAATTACTGCAGATGGTGATTGCAGCCATGAAATTAAAAGATGATGCTTCCTCCTTGTAAGAAAAGTTATGACCAATCTTCAGTTCAGTTCAGTTCAGTCACTCAGTCATGTCCGACTCTTTGCGACCCCATTGCAGCACACCAGGCCTCCCTGTCCATCACCAACTCCCGGAGTTCACTCAGACTCATGGCCATCGAGTTGGTGATGCCATCCAGCCATCTCATCCTCGGTCGTCCCCTTCTCCTCCTGCCCCCAATCCCTCCCAGCACCAGAGTCTTTTCCAATGAGTCAACTCTTCACATGAGGTGGCCAAAGCATTGGAGTTTCAGCTTTAGCATCATTCCTTCCAAAGAAATCCCAGGGCTGATCTCCTTCAGAAGGGACTGGTTGGATCTCCTTGCAGTCCAAGGGACTCTCAAGAGTCTTCTCCAACACCACAGTGCAAAAGAATCAATTCTTCGGCGCTCAGCTTTCTTCACAGTCCACCTCTCACATCCATACATGACTACTGGAAAAACCATACCCTTGACTAGATGGACCTTTGTTGGCAAAGTAATGTCTCTACTTTTCAATATGCTATGTCTTTTTGTATTGTTTATGGTTTCGTTTGTGGTGCAAAACCTTTTAAGTTTAATTTTGTCCCATTTGTTTTATTTTGTTTTTATTTTCATTACTTTAACAGGTGTGTGGGTCAAAAAAAGATCTTGCTGCAATTTATGGCAGAGAGTGTATTTCCTATGTTTTCTTGTAAGAATTTTATGATGTCCAACGTTACATTTAGGTCTTCAATCTATTTTGAGTTTATTTTTGTGTATGGTGTTAGGAAGTATTTTAATTTTGTTCTTTTACATGTATCTGTCCAGTTTTCCCATCACCACTTACTGAAGAGGCTATCTTTTCTCCACTGTATATTTTTGCCTTCTTTTGCCACATCTAATCTAAGATGACCATACATGCATGGGTTTATCTCCAGGTTTCTATACTGTTCCATTGATCTATATTTCTGTTTTTGTATCAGTACCATACTGTCTCAATTTATGTAGCTTTATGGTATACTCTGAAATCAGGGAACTTGATTCCTTCAGCTCCGTTTTTCTTTCTCAAGATTCCTTTGGCCATTCAAGGTCTTTTTGTGTTTTCATACAAATTGAATTTTTTTGTGTGTGTTAATTCTGTGAAAAATGCCATTAGTAACTTGGTAGAGATTGAGCTGAATCTGTAGATTGTTTTGGGTAGTTTACTCATTTTTACAATATTGATCTTTCCAATCTAAAAACATGGTATATCTCTCCATTGATTTGTGTCACTTTTGATCTTTTCATCAGTATCTAATAATATTCTTAGGTAGGTTTTTGTCTAGGTATTTTGTTCTTTTTGTTGCTTTTTGTTGTGATGCTAACTGGGATTATTTCCATAATTTCGCTCTCTAATCTTTCATTGTTGGTGTAGAGGAATGCAAGAGATTTTTGTGTATTAATTTTGTATCCTGTGACTTTATTAAATTCATTGCTTAGTCTAGTAATTTTCTGGAGGCATCTTTAGGGTTCTCTACGTACAGTATCATGTCATCTGCAAATAATGAGAGTTTTCTTCTTCTTTTCCAATTTGGGTTCCTTTTATTTTTCTTCTCTGACTGCTATGGCTATAAATTCCAAAACTATGTTGAATAATAGTGGCAAGAGTGGACATCTTTGTCTTCTTCCTGATCTTAGAGGAAATGCTTTAAGCTTTTGACCATGGAGAATAATGTTCACTGTTAGTCTGTGATATGTGGACTTTATGATCTTCCCTCTATGCCTACTTACTGAAGAGTTATCATAAATGGATGTTGAATTTTAACTAAACAATTTTCTATATCTACTAAGATGATCATATGGTATTTATTCTTCAATTTGTTAACATAATGTGTCATATTGAATAGTTTGTGTATACTAAAGAATCCTTGCATTGTTGGGATAAATCCCACTCAATCATGGTGCATGATGCTTTTAATATGTCATTGGATTCAATTTACTAGTGTTTTGTTGAAGATTTTTCTATTTTCTTCAGTGATTTGGGCCTGTAATTTTCTTTTCTTATGATACCTCTGTCCAGTTTTGGTATCGGGGTGATGGTAACCTCATAGAATGATTTTGTAAGTGTTCATCTCTCTGCAATTTTTTGGAAAAGTTTTAGAGTGCTAGGTGTCAGTTCTTCTCTAAATGTTTGATATAATTCACCTGTGAAGTCTTCTAGTGATGGACTTTTCTTGGTTGCAAGATTTTTAATCACAGTTTCAATTTCATTACTTGTGATTGATCTCTTCATATTTTCTATTTCTTCCTGGTTCATTTTTGAAATGCTGTACTTTTCTAAAATGTGTCCATTTCTTCCAGGTTTTCCATTTTATTGGTATATAGTTGCTTGTAGTAGACTCTTCAGTTCAGTTCAGTCACTCAGTCATGTCCGACTCTTTGCAACCCCATGAACCACAGCATGCCAGGCCTCCCTGTCCATCACCAACTCCCAGAGTCCACCGAAACCCATGTCCATTGAGTCGGTGATGCCATCCAATCATTTCATGCTCTGTCATCCCCTTCTCCTCCTGCCCGCAATCTTTCCCAGCATCAGGGTCTTTTCCAATGAGTCAGCTCTCCACATCAGGTGGCCAGAGTATTGGAGTTTCAGCTTCAGCATCAGTCCAACCGATGAACTCTTATGATCTTTTATATTTCTGTGATGTTAGTTGTTACTTTTCCTTTTTCATTTCTAATTTAATGATCTTTTCCCTTGTTTCTTGATGAATCTGGCTAAAGGTTTATCAATTTGGTTTATCTTATCAAAGAACCAGCTTTTAGTTTTACTGATCTTTGATACTGTTTTCTATTTCATTTATTTCTCCTCTTATCTTTATGATTTCTTTCCTTCTACTGACTTTGGGTTTTTTGTTCTTTTTCTATTCACCTTAGGTGTATGGTTAGGTTGTTTATTTGAGATTCTAAGGTGTCTTCTGGCAGTGCAGGAGACATGGGTTCAATCCTGGGGTAGGGAAGATCTTCTGGAAAGGGAAATAGCTACCCACTCCAGTATTCTTGCCTGGGAAATGCCAGGGATAGAGGACCCTGTCAGGGTACAGTCCATGGGATCACAAAGAGTTGTACACAACTGAGTGACTAATACACTGTATGATTTCTTGAGGTAAGATTGAATTGCCATAAACTTCCTTCTTAGAACTACTTTCAATGCATCCCATAGGACTGGGGTCATCATAGTTTCATTGTTTGTTTTTCTAGGTATTTTTAAATTTCCTCTTTGATTTCTTCAATGATCTCTTGGTTATTTAGTAGTGTACTGCTTAACCTCTATGTGTTTGTGTTTTTTTACAATTTTTTTTCTGTAATTGATTTCTTATCATATAGCATTGTGATCTGAAAAGATGCTTGATACAATTTAAATTTTCTTCAATTTACTGAAGCTTGATTTGTGACCCGTGATGTGATCTGTCCTAGAGAATGTTCTGTGGATACTTGAGAATAAAGTGCATTCTCCCACTTTGTGGTAGAACAACCTATAAATGGAAATTAAGTCTATTTGGTCTATTTTGTAATTTAAAGTTTGTGTTTTCTTATATATTTTCTACATAGATGATCTGTCCATCAATGTAAAAATCACTTACTCTCATTATGTTATTGTCAATATCCCCTAGTATGGTTGTTCTTAGCATTTGCTTTATATATGGGGGTGCTCCTATGTACATAGGATATGTACATAGATATTTACAATTGTTACACCTTCTTCTTCCCTATCACGGATAACAGCCTTGTTATGGCAAAGGGACTGTTATAGTTCAGTGAAGCTATGAGCCATGCCAGGCAGGGCCACCCAAGACAGACAGGTCATAGTACAGTGTTCTGACAAAACGATCTGGTGGAGGAGCAAAGGGCAACCCACTCCAGTATTCTTGGCTGGAGAACCACATGGTCAGTATGAAAGGCAAGAAGATATGACACTAGAAGATAAGCCCCCAGGTCAGAAGGGGTCCAATATGCTACTGGGGGAGAGTGGAGGGCACTTACTAACACCTCCAAAAAGAATGAAGAGGCTGAAACAAAGTGGAAATGATGCTCAGTTGTGGATGTGTCTGGTAGTGAGAGTAAAGTCCAATGCTGTGAAGAAAAGTACTGCATAGCAACTTGGAATGTTAGGTCCATGAATCATGGTAGATTGGATGTGGTCAAGCAGGAGATGGCAAGAGTGAACATCAACATCTTAGGAATCAGTGAACTAAAATGGAGAGAAATAGGTGAATTTAATTCAAATGACCATTATATCTGCTACTTTGGGCAAGAATCCCTTAAAAGAAATGGAGTAACCCTCATAGTCAACAGAAGATATTAAAATGCAGTACTTGAGTGTAAAACTTAAAAACAATAGAATAATCTTGGTTCGTTTCTGAGGCAAAACATTCAACAACATGGTAAACCAAGTCAATGTTGCAACAGTTGGTGCTGAAGATGAACACTTCTATGAATACTTATAACACTGTCTAGAACTAACACCAAAAAAGATGTAGTTTTTTTCATAGTGGAGTGGAATGCAAAAGTAGGAATCCAAGAGCTACCTGGAAAAACAGGCAAGTTTGGCTTTGGAGGACAAAATAAAGCAGGGCAAAGGTTAACAGAGTTTAGTCAAGAGAACACACTGGTCATAGCAAACACTCTTTTCCAGCAACCCAAGACACAACTCTACCCATGGACATCATCAGATGATCAATACTGAAATCAGATTGATTATGTCCTTTGCAGCCACAGCTGGAGAAGCTCTATACAGTTAGCAAAAACAAGACCTGGAGCTGACTGTGGCTCAGATCATGAGCTCCTTATTGCAAAACTCAAGCTTAATGGGAAGAAAGAAGAGAAAACCACTAAGTCATTCAGGTATGACATAATCAATCAATCAATCAATCACATGTCACAGTGACTGCAATAAATTAAAGTTCTAGGTGTTGAACTTCCTATTATTAACAGTTTCAGTGCAGGATGTTTATGTATTGAAGGAAAGTATCCAATGCCTGAATCTTGCCTGTTTGAGAAACAGGTTAGTGAAAAGGAGGAATCCTAGCTTCTCAGAAACAAAGAATGGTAAATAAAGCAAACAGAAAAATAAATAATGATAAAAAGCAAAGAAAGATAAAATGTATATATAAAACAATAAAAAGTAGTAACAAATGAAAAATAAAATAAAAACAAAAGAGATAAACCACAAAATAACAAAAAATAAAAATGGAAAAGTAAATACATATATATTTTTAAAATATTTAAAAATGATTAAAATTAGAATTTAAAATAACATAAAAATGATAAAAGCAACAATACCAACAACTGAGCAAAATGAGACAATTAAAGAATTATAGTAATAAGAATATTTTCCTGGGGCCTCCCCTGTCAGTGTCCTTGCTCCCAGAGTGAGCTAGACCCAATACCTCCCCAGGAGGCCTCCAATATCTAAGTAGGTCTCTGGACCAGCTGTGGGCACTTTGGAGTCAGTTCAGCCTCTGATCTGGCCAAGTTCCCACATGTACTTGTACTTAAGAGTCCAGTGTTTTGAAGGCTAGACAGGTCTCAATTGTTGAAACAGTCATTGTCTATTCAGGTATTCCTCAGATGCAGAATTTTTCCACCTGATCTCTTAATCCACAGCTTTTGCTGCTGCACAGAATGATTTCCACTCCTCTTACTTAGTTGCACTGCCCCTGGGGCTCAATGTTGGTTTTGACCCTACCGCTGTGTGTTCAGCACCCTCAGGCATCTGTTCCTTGCCCAGGTGAGAGGGAGCTAAAGCAGCAGTAGCTTGGGACACACTTATTCACTCATGATGGGGGAGGGGTACTCTGGCCACCATTGGCATGTCTCCAAGTTGTCTATAGCAGAGGGACAGGCAGGCATTTGGGCAGACTGTGGAGCATCCCCAGAGAAGGCAATGGCACCCCACTCCAGCACTCTTGCCTGGAAAATCCCGTGGATGGAGGAGCCTGGTGGGCTGCAGTCCATGGGGTCGCTAAGAATCAGACACGACTAAATGACTTCACTTTCATTTTTCACTTTCATGCATTGGAGAAGGAAATGGTACCCCACTCCAGTGTTCTTGCCTGGAGAATCCCAGGGATGGGGGAGACTGGTGGCCTGCTGTCTATGGGGTCGCACAGAGTCAGACACAACTGAAGTGACTTAGCAGCAGCAGCAGCAGTGGAGCATCCCTCCCAGTGCCCACGGAAGCAAGAGCTGGCATATGGGAGAGGTGATGGCCTTGCCCCCCCCTACAAGCATCTTAACAATGTCTCAGTTTCCGGATATACCACANTGTAGTTTTTTTCATAGTGGAGTGGAATGCAAAAGTAGGAATCCAAGAGCTACCTGGAAAAACAGGCAAGTTTGGCTTTGGAGGACAAAATAAAGCAGGGCAAAGGTTAACAGAGTTTAGTCAAGAGAACACACTGGTCATAGCAAACACTCTTTTCCAGCAACCCAAGACACAACTCTACCCATGGACATCATCAGATGATCAATACTGAAATCAGATTGATTATGTCCTTTGCAGCCACAGCTGGAGAAGCTCTATACAGTTAGCAAAAACAAGACCTGGAGCTGACTGTGGCTCAGATCATGAGCTCCTTATTGCAAAACTCAAGCTTAATGGGAAGAAAGAAGAGAAAACCACTAAGTCATTCAGGTATGACATAATCAATCAATCAATCAATCACATGTCACAGTGACTGCAATAAATTAAAGTTCTAGGTGTTGAACTTCCTATTATTAACAGTTTCAGTGCAGGATGTTTATGTATTGAAGGAAAGTATCCAATGCCTGAATCTTGCCTGTTTGAGAAACAGGTTAGTGAAAAGGAGGAATCCTAGCTTCTCAGAAACAAAGAATGGTAAATAAAGCAAACAGAAAAATAAATAATGATAAAAAGCAAAGAAAGATAAAATGTATATATAAAACAATAAAAAGTAGTAACAAATGAAAAATAAAATAAAAACAAAAGAGATAAACCACAAAATAACAAAAAATAAAAATGGAAAAGTAAATACATATATATTTTTAAAATATTTAAAAATGATTAAAATTAGAATTTAAAATAACATAAAAATGATAAAAGCAACAATACCAACAACTGAGCAAAATGAGACAATTAAAGAATTATAGTAATAAGAATATTTTCCTGGGGCCTCCCCTGTCAGTGTCCTTGCTCCCAGAGTGAGCTAGACCCAATACCTCCCCAGGAGGCCTCCAATATCTAAGTAGGTCTCTGGACCAGCTGTGGGCACTTTGGAGTCAGTTCAGCCTCTGATCTGGCCAAGTTCCCACATGTACTTGTACTTAAGAGTCCAGTGTTTTGAAGGCTAGACAGGTCTCAATTGTTGAAACAGTCATTGTCTATTCAGGTATTCCTCAGATGCAGAATTTTTCCACCTGATCTCTTAATCCACAGCTTTTGCTGCTGCACAGAATGATTTCCACTCCTCTTACTTAGTTGCACTGCCCCTGGGGCTCAATGTTGGTTTTGACCCTACCGCTGTGTGTTCAGCACCCTCAGGCATCTGTTCCTTGCCCAGGTGAGAGGGAGCTAAAGCAGCAGTAGCTTGGGACACACTTATTCACTCATGATGGGGGAGGGGTACTCTGGCCACCATTGGCATGTCTCCAAGTTGTCTATAGCAGAGGGACAGGCAGGCATTTGGGCAGACTGTGGAGCATCCCCAGAGAAGGCAATGGCACCCCACTCCAGCACTCTTGCCTGGAAAATCCCGTGGATGGAGGAGCCTGGTGGGCTGCAGTCCATGGGGTCGCTAAGAATCAGACACGACTAAATGACTTCACTTTCATTTTTCACTTTCATGCATTGGAGAAGGAAATGGTACCCCACTCCAGTGTTCTTGCCTGGAGAATCCCAGGGATGGGGGAGACTGGTGGCCTGCTGTCTATGGGGTCGCACAGAGTCAGACACAACTGAAGTGACTTAGCAGCAGCAGCAGCAGTGGAGCATCCCTCCCAGTGCCCACGGAAGCAAGAGCTGGCATATGGGAGAGGTGATGGCCTTGCCCCCCCCTACAAGCATCTTAACAATGTCTCAGTTTCCGGATATACCACACTTCCTCTAGGGGCATTCCTGGCCATGAATCCCTTCAATCCAATCCCCTCTGTTGTATCCATGCACCCAACCGTGTTCCTCTCTCATGTTCTATTCTCCAAGCCACAATTTAGCACTCAGCCCCTGCCAGCAATGGCAGACTCTCATATCAGGGGCTCCCAAGGTTGATTCCTAAGGAGGCTTTGGGATGGGAAGTACTCAGGCTCCCAGAGCCCACACAAGCAGAGGAGACTCCGGCCGAATGTGGGGAGCAGCCCGCTCAGGTGAGAGCCACTTCCAGTGTTCTCAGAGGGTGATCTAGACTGTAGTTGGGGGAAAGGGGTTATAATGGCAGCTGTGCCCCTGCTGGTTGGGAAAAGGTGTTATAATGGTGACTCCACCCCTTGTGCCTCTCAACAATGAAGATTTGCTTCTATGGTATCTCAGGCTTTTTCTTTAGACATTCTGGTTGTGGAGCTCTTGTCCCTTTAGGCTGTCTTTTCACAGCCAACAGCTGTCCGACCACTGTTCCTGTGCTCCAAACCCCACTTTATAACACCGAGCCCCCTTTTGCAAAAGACAACTCACAATTCAGGCTGGGGTGCACAGAGCTGGGGAACAGATTATGTGTGGGGTTCATACTTTGTCCTGCCTTCCATAGATGAATTGCTACATTCTCTTCTGATCCCTGAAAGGTCCTTTTGGTCCCAGATGATTTCCCCACTGTGATAGAGTTTTTCTTATTGAGGGGACTGCCTGTCACCTTCAGCTACCTGCCAGCATTGCTGTTCCCTTTTAAATAATTAATTAATTAACTTTAATTGGAGGATAATTTCTTTATAATGTTGTGGTGGTTTTTGCCACACATCGACATGAATCAGCCATGGGTACACATGTGTTTACCCATCCTGAACCCTCTCTCACCTCTCTCCCCATCCCATCCCCCTGGGTTGTCCCAGAGCACCAGCTTTGAGTGCCCTGTTTCATGCATCAAATTTGTCCTGATTATCTGTTTTACATATAGTAATATACAAATTTCAATGCCATTCTCTCAAATCATCCCATCCTTGCCTTCTCCCACATAGTCTAAAAGTCTGTTCATTGTATCTGTGTCTCTTTTGCTGCCTTGCGTACAGGGTCATCATTACCATCTTTCTAAATTCCATATATATTGGGGCAGTCCTAAGATGGCAGAGGAATAGGACAAGGAGACCACTTTCTCTCCCACAATTTCATCAAAAGAACATTTGAAGGCTGACTAAAATCCACAAAACAACTTCTGAATGCCAGTAGAGGACATCAGGTCCCAGAAAAGCAGCCCATTGTCTTTGAAAGGAGGTAGGAAAAAATATAAAAGACAAAAAGAGAGACAAAAGAGGTAGGGATGGAGCTCCGTCCTGAGAAGGGAGTCTTAAAAAGAGAGAAGTTTCCAAACACCAGGAAACACTCTCACTGCTGAGTATGTGGTGAGCCTTGGAACCACAGAGGGCAACATAACCAGGAGGAAAAATAAATAAATAATTAAAACCCACAGATTATGTGTCCAACGGTAACTCCCCCAGCAGAGAAGCAGCGCAGATGCCTGCATTCGCCACTAGCAAGTGGGGGCTGGGCAGGGAGATGTGGGCTGCATTGCTTAGAGTAAGGACCAGGCCTGAATACTGCGAGGGCAATCTGAGGGAACTAACTTGGGCTAGCAAACCAGACTGTGGAATAGCTATCACACAAAAAGCCCTAACCTAAGACACTACTAGGCCCACTCACAGAACAAAGGACTGAGCAGAGCTAGCTGGCTGCACACCGGTCTATCCCCCTCCGGTGACAGACAGGCAAGGGCAGCCAGAGACGGAAGGGGGCAATCGCAACCCCAGAGAGGCATTATCTACAAAACTGCAAGCAGGCTTCGTTGCTCACCAAGACTTCTTGGGTTTCTGGATGGTCAACATCAGCCTGAGAAGTTGCGCTGGGTTGTACACCCAGAAAACTGAGCAGTAGGGACGGGGAAGGCAATAAGTCACAGTGACTGCACTGGCCAAATACCTGAGCTGCTTGGACCTGGGAAGGGCACAAAATGCAGGCCCACCTGAGTCTGCACCTCAGAGGACTACCCGAGTACCTGAACCTGAGCAGCTTAGACCTCGGAAGTGCATATAACACAGGGCCGGCCTCAGACAGATCCTGGCAGAGCAACCTAGAGCCGAAGCAGTGTAGACAGGGAAAGCACACACACCATGAGCAGGGGCAAACCCATTGTAGCAGAGAAACTGCGAACACGTGCCAGTGTTATTTGTTTGCAGCATCCCTCCCTCCCTACAGCATGACTGAACAAGTGAGCCTAAAGAAGTGACCACCACCACCCCCTTGAGACAGGGCAGAAATTAGACACTGAACAGACCAGCAAACAGAAGAAGCTAAAACAGAGGGAACCTCCTTGGAAGTGACAGGTGCAATAGATTAAANGGTGTTGGAGAAGACTCTTGAGAATCCCTTGGACTGCAAAGAGATCCAACCAGTCCATTGTGAAGAAGATCAACCCTGAGATTTCTTTGGAAGAAATGATGCTAAAGCTGAAACTCCAGTACTCTGGCCACCTCATTAGAAGAGTTGACTCATTGGAAAAGACTCTGATGCTGGGAGGGATTGGGGGCAGAAGGAGATGGGGACAACAGAGGATGAGATGGCTGGATGGCATTACGGACGTGAGTCTGAGTGAACTCCGGAAGATGGTGGTGAACAAGGAGGCCTGGCGTGCTGTGATTCATGGGGTTGCAAAGTCGGACACGACTGAGTGTCTGAACTGAACTGAACTGACTAAACAGACCTTTGTTGGCAAAGTAATGTCTCTGATTTTCAATATGCTCTCTAGGTTCATCATACAGAGAAGGCAAAGACACCCCACTCCAGTACTCTTGCCTGGAAAATCCCATGGATGGAAGATCCTGGAAGTCTGTAGTCCATGGGGTTGCTGAGGGTCGGGCACGACTGCGTGATTTCACTTTTGCTTTTCACTTTCATGCATTGGAGAAGGCAATGGCAACCCACTCCAGTGTTCTTGCCCGGAGAATCCCAGTGATGGGGAGGGGGCCTGGTTGGCTGCTGTCTATGGGGTCGCCCAGAGTCAGACACAACTGAAGTGACTTAGTAGTAGTAGAAGAAGGTTGGTCATAACTTTCCTTCCAAGGAGTAAGTGTCTTTTAATTTCATGGCTGCAATTACCATCTACAGTGATTTTGGCGCCCCCCAAAATAAATAAGACACTCTTTCCCCATCTCTTTCCCATGGAGTGATGGGACCAGATCTTAANCTTTCCTTCCAAGGAGTAAGTGTCTTTTAATTTCATGGCTGCAATTACCATCTACAGTGATTTTGGCGCCCCCCAAAATAAATAAGACACTCTTTCCCCATCTCTTTCCCATGGAGTGATGGGACCAGATCTTAATTTTCTGAATGTTGAGCTTTAAGCCAACTTTTTCACTCTCCTCTTTCACTTTCATCAAGAGCCTTTTTAGTTCCTCTTCACTTTCTGCCATAAGGGTGGTGTCATCTGCATATCTGAGGTGATTGATATTTCTCCCGGCAATCTTGATTCTAGCTTGTGCTTCTTCCAGCCCAGCGTTTCTCATGATGTACTCTGCATAGAAGTTAAATAAGCAGGGTGACAATATACAGCCTTGACGTACTCCTTTTCCTATTTGGAACCAGTCTGTTACCATGTGTTAAATGGATAGCGAACAGCAATTTGCTGTATAACTCAGGAAACTCAAATAGGGGCTCTGTATCAACCTAGTGGGGTTGGATGGGGAGGGAGATTTGAAGTTTAAAAGGGAGCAATTATATGTATACCTATGGCTGATTCATGTTGAGGTTTGACAGAAAGCAGCAAAATTGCATAAAGCAATTATTCTTCAATAAAAAATAAATTAATTTAAGAAAGAGTAGGATATAGAGAGTCTATTTGAAAAAGTATTCAGAATNTGGTCTCAATTTGTATGAAATATATTTTTTCAACCCCTCACTTTCAGTCTATATTTGTCCCTAGATTTGAAGTGGGTCTTTGAAGACAGCATGTATAGGGGTCTTGTTTTTGTATCCATTCAGCCAGTCTTTCTCTTTTGGTTGGGACACTTAACGCATTTACGTTTAAGGTAATTATTGACAAGTATGATCCTGTTGCCTTTTACTTTATTATTCTGGGTTCGTTTTTATAAACCTTTTCTGTGTTTACTGTGTAGAGAAGGTCCTTTAGCATTTGTTGAAGGGCTGGTTTGGTGTTCCTGGATTCTCTTCTGATTTTGCTTGTTGGTAAAGCTTTTGATTTCTCCTTGGAATCTGAAGGAGATCCTTCCTGGGTAGAGTAATCTTGGTTGCAGGTTTTTCCCTTTCATCATTTTCCATTCCTTTCTGGCTTGCAGAGTTTCTTTTGAAAGATGAGCTATTATCCTTATGGGAATCCCCTTATATATTCTTTGTTGTTTTTCCTTTGCTGCTTTTAATATTTTCTCTTTGTGTATAATTTTTGTTAGTTTGATTAATATGTGTCCTGGTATGATTCTCCTTGGGTTTTTCCTGTATGGGTCTCTATTGGCTTCTTGGACATGGGTGGCTATTTCCTCCACATTTTAGGGAAGTTTTTGCCTATAATCTCTTCAAATGTTTTCTCATTCATTTTCACTTTGTCTTTTTCTTCTGGGATGGCTATGATTCAGATGTTTTGGAGTTTAACATTATTTCAGAGGTATCTGAGACTATCCTCACTTCTTTTTATACTTTTTTCCTCTTTGCTTTATTTAATTCTACTGTTCTATCATCCAACTCACTTATTCTTACTTCTGCATTAATGACTCTACTATTGGCTCTCTCCAGAGTGTTTTTAATATCAGTTATTGCATTGTACATTACTGATTGACTATACTTTATTTCTCCTAGACCTTATTAAATATTTCTTCCATTTTTTAATCGGTGTCTCTAGTCAATTTTTCTGTAACTGCATTTTGTTTTCAAGATTTTAGATTATCTTTACACTCAATATTCTGAATACTTTTTCAAATAGACTCTCTATATCCTACTCTTTCTTAAATTAATTTATTTTTTATTGAAGAATAATTGCTTTATGCAATTTTGCTGCTTTCTGTCAAACCTCAACATGAATCAGCCATAGGTATACATATAATTGCTCCCTTTTAAACTTCAAATCTCCCTCCCCATCCAACCCCACTAGGTTGATACAGAGCCCCTATTTGAGTTTCCTGAGTTATACAGCAAATTGCTGTTCGCTATCCATTTAACACATGGTAACAGACTGGTTCCAAATAGGAAAAGGAGTACGTCAAGGCTGTATATTGTCACCCTGCTTATTTAACTTCTATGCAGAGTACATCATGAGAAACGCTGGGCTGGAAGAAGCACAAGCTAGAATCAA
Organism: Raphicerus campestris; assembly: GCA_006410735.1. Lineage (NCBI taxonomy): Eukaryota > Metazoa > Chordata > Mammalia > Artiodactyla > Bovidae > Raphicerus > Raphicerus campestris. The sequence goes on from SJYW01004308.1 coordinate 55,635, forward strand.
GATTGCCGGGAGAAATATCAATCACCTCAGATATGCAGATGACACCACCCTTATGGCAGAAAGTGAAGAGGAACTAAAAAGGCTCTTGATGAAAGTGAAAGAGGAGAGTTGAGAAAGTTGGCTTAAAGCTCACCATTCAGAAAACGAAGATCATGGCATCTGATCCCATCACTTCATGGGAAATAGATGGGGAAACAGTGGAAACAGTGTCAGACTTTATTGTTTTGGGCTCCAAAATCACTGCAGATGATGACTGCAGCCATGAAATTAAAAGACACTTACTCATTGGAAGAAAAGTTATGACCAACCTAGACAGCATATTCAAAAGCAGACATTACTTTACCGACTAAGGTCCGTCTAGTCAAGGCTATGGTTTTTCCAGTGGTCATGTATGGATATGAGAGTTGGACTATGAAGAAGGCTGAGTGCCGAAGAATTTATGCTTTTGAATTGTGGTGTTGGAGAAGACTCTTGAGAATCCCTTGGACTGCAAAGAGATCCAACCAGTCCATTGTGAAGAAGATCAACCCTGAGATTTCTTTGGAAGAAATGATGCTAAAGCTGAAACTCCAGTACTCTGGCCACCTCATTAGAAGAGTTGACTCATTGGAAAAGACTCTGATGCTGGGAGGGATTGGGGGCAGAAGGAGATGGGGACAACAGAGGATGAGATGGCTGGATGGCATTACGGACGTGAGTCTGAGTGAACTCCGGAAGATGGTGGTGAACAAGGAGGCCTGGCGTGCTGTGATTCATGGGGTTGCAAAGTCGGACACGACTGAGTGTCTGAACTGAACTGAACTGACTAAACAGACCTTTGTTGGCAAAGTAATGTCTCTGATTTTCAATATGCTCTCTAGGTTCATCATACAGAGAAGGCAAAGACACCCCACTCCAGTACTCTTGCCTGGAAAATCCCATGGATGGAAGATCCTGGAAGTCTGTAGTCCATGGGGTTGCTGAGGGTCGGGCACGACTGCGTGATTTCACTTTTGCTTTTCACTTTCATGCATTGGAGAAGGCAATGGCAACCCACTCCAGTGTTCTTGCCCGGAGAATCCCAGTGATGGGGAGGGGGCCTGGTTGGCTGCTGTCTATGGGGTCGCCCAGAGTCAGACACAACTGAAGTGACTTAGTAGTAGTAGAAGAAGGTTGGTCATAACTTTCCTTCCAAGGAGTAAGTGTCTTTTAATTTCATGGCTGCAATTACCATCTACAGTGATTTTGGCGCCCCCCAAAATAAATAAGACACTCTTTCCCCATCTCTTTCCCATGGAGTGATGGGACCAGATCTTAATTTTCTGAATGTTGAGCTTTAAGCCAACTTTTTCACTCTCCTCTTTCACTTTCATCAAGAGCCTTTTTAGTTCCTCTTCACTTTCTGCCATAAGGGTGGTGTCATCTGCATATCTGAGGTGATTGATATTTCTCCCGGCAATCTTGATTCTAGCTTGTGCTTCTTCCAGCCCAGCGTTTCTCATGATGTACTCTGCATAGAAGTTAAATAAGCAGGGTGACAATATACAGCCTTGACGTACTCCTTTTCCTATTTGGAACCAGTCTGTTACCATGTGTTAAATGGATAGCGAACAGCAATTTGCTGTATAACTCAGGAAACTCAAATAGGGGCTCTGTATCAACCTAGTGGGGTTGGATGGGGAGGGAGATTTGAAGTTTAAAAGGGAGCAATTATATGTATACCTATGGCTGATTCATGTTGAGGTTTGACAGAAAGCAGCAAAATTGCATAAAGCAATTATTCTTCAATAAAAAATAAATTAATTTAAGAAAGAGTAGGATATAGAGAGTCTATTTGAAAAAGTATTCAGAATATTGAGTGTAAAGATAATCTAAAATCTTGAAAACAAAATGCAGTTACAGAAAAATTGACTAGAGACACCGATTAAAAAATGGAAGAAATATTTAATAAGGTCTAGGAGAAATAAAGTATAGTCAATCAGTAATGTACAATGCAATAACTGATATTAAAAACACTCTGGAGAGAGCCAATAGTAGAGTCATTAATGCAGAAGTAAGAATAAGTGAGTTGGATGATAGAACAGTAGAATTAAATAAAGCAAAGAGGAAAAAAGTATAAAAAGAAGTGAGGATAGTCTCAGATACCTCTGAAATAATGTTAAACTCCAAAACATCTGAATCATAGCCATCCCAGAAGAAAAAGACAAAGTGAAAATGAATGAGAAAACATTTGAAGAGATTATAGGCAAAAACTTCCCTAAAATGTGGAGGAAATAGCCACCCATGTCCAAGAAGCCAATAGAGACCCATACAGGAAAAACCCAAGGAGAATCATACCAGGACACATATTAATCAAACTAACAAAAATTATACACAAAGAGAAAATATTAAAAGCAGCAAAGGAAAAACAACAAAGAATATATAAGGGGATTCCCATAAGGATAATAGCTCATCTTTCAAAAGAAACTCTGCAAGCCAGAAAGGAATGGAAAATGATGAAAGGGAAAAACCTGCAACCAAGATTACTCTACCCAGGAAGGATCTCCTTCAGATTCCAAGGAGAAATCAAAAGCTTTACCAACAAGCAAAATCAGAAGAGAATCCAGGAACACCAAACCAGCCCTTCAACAAATGCTAAAGGACCTTCTCTACACAGTAAACACAGAAAAGGTTTATAAAAACGAACCCAGAATAATAAAGTAAAAGGCAACAGGATCATACTTGTCAATAATTACCTTAAACGTAAATGCGTTAAGTGTCCCAACCAAAAGAGAAAGACTGGCTGAATGGATACAAAAACAAGACCCCTATACATGCTGTCTTCAAAGACCCACTTCAAATCTAGGGACAAATATAGACTGAAAGTGAGGGGTTGAAAAAATATATTTCATACAAATTGAGACCAAAAAAATTGAGAGTAGCAATCTCATACCAGATAAAATATACTTTAAAATAAAGACCATTATAAGATACAAAGAAGGACACTACACAATGATCAAGGGATTAATCCAAGAAGAAGATACAATTACATATATGCACCAACATAGGAGCACCTCAATACATAAGCAAATGGTAACAACTAATAAAGGGGAAATTGATAGTAACACAATAATAGTGGGAGACATTAATACCCCACTCAAACTAATGAACAGATCATCCAGAGATAAAATTATTAAGAAACACAAGCTTGAAATGATACATTGGACCAGTTAGGCCTAATTGATATCTGCAGGGCATTTCACCCAAAACAATGGATTTTACCTTTTTCTCAAGTTCACATGGAACATTCTCCAGGATAGATCACATCATGGGCCACAAATCTCACCTTGATAAGTTAAAAAAAAAAAACAAAACCTGAAATTGTTTCTAGAATCTCTCTTATCACAAGGCTGTAAGATTAGATATCAAGTACAGGTTAAAAAGAAAAAACGCTATAAAAAACACAAATATATGAAGGCTAAACAACACACTTCTGAGTAACCAAAAGATCATGGAAGCAATCAAAAAGCAATTTAAAATAGGCATAGAAACAAATGATAATGAAAACAAGACAACCAAAAACCTATGGGATTCATTAAAAGCAGTATTAAGAGGGAAGTTCGTAGCAATACAATCCTACCTCAGGAAACAAGAGAAGCATCAAACAACACCAATCTAACATTTCACCTAAAGCAACTAGAAAAAAAAAAGAACAACAAAACCCAAAGTTAACAGGAGGAAAGAAATCATAAAAAATTGAAAGATTAAAAACATATGATTATTTCAATAGATGCTGAAAAAGCCTTTGACAAAATTCAACACCCATTTATCATAAATACTTTTCAGAATGTAGGCACAGATGGAACATACTTCAACATAATAAATGCCATATATGACAAAATCGGAGAAGGCAATGGCACCCCACTCCAGTACTCTTGCCTAGAAAATCCCATGGACGGAGGAGCCTGGTGGGCTGCAGTCCATGGGGTCACTGAGGGTCAGATACAACTGAGCGACTTCACTTTCACTTTTCACTTGTATGCACTGGAGAGGGAAATGTCAACCCACTCTAGTGTTTTTGCCTGGAGAATCCCAGGGACAGAGGAGCCTGGTGGTCTGCCGTCTATGGGGTTGCACAGAGTTGGACATGACTGAAGTGACTTAGCTTAACTTAGCTTATGACAAAATCACAGCAAACATTATCCTCAATAGTGAAAAACTGAAAGCATTTACTCTAACATCAGGAATGAGACAAGGGTACCCACTCTTACCATGACTATTCAGCATAATTGTGGAAGTCCTAGCCATAGCAATCAGAGAAGAAAAAGAAACAAAGAAAGCCAGATTGAAAAGAAGTAAAACTGTCACTGTTTGCAGATGACATAATCTTCTACATAGAAAACCCTAAATATTCCACCAGAAAATTCCTAGAGTTAATAAATATAGTAAAGTTGCAGGATATAAAATTAATATATAGAAATCCCTTGCATTCCTATACACCAACAATGAAAAATCAGAAAGAGAAATTAAGGAAGTAATCCCATTCACCAATACAACACAAAGAATAAAATACATAAGAATAAATTTACCTAAGGAAACAAAAGTTTTCTGTCTACAGAAAACTATAAAACAGTGATGAAACAAATCAAAGATGATACAAATAGATGGAGAAATACACCAAGTTCTTGAATTGGAATAATCATTATAGAGAAAATGAGGTGTTGGAGAAGACTCTTGAGAGTTACTTGGACTGTATAGAGATCCAACTAGTCCATTCATTTTTTGTTTTTTTTTTTTTATAATTTATTTTTACTTTATTTTACTTTACAATACTCTATTGGTTTTGCCATACATTGAGATGAATCTGCCACAGGTGTACATGAGTTCCCAATCCTGAACTCTCCTCCCACCTCCCACCCCATATCAAAAAAATTGCAAATAGAACTGCTTTACAACCCAGCGATCCCACTGCTGGGCATACACACCAAGGAAACCAGAATTGAAAGTGACACGTGTACCCCAATGTTCATCGCAGCACTGTTTATAACAGCCAGGATATGGAAGCAACCTAGATGTCCATCTGATCAGCAGATGAATGGATAAGAAAGCTGTGGTACATATACACAATGGAGTATTACTCAGCCATTAAAAAGAATACATTTGAATCAGTTGTAATGAAGTGGTTGAAACTGGAGCCTATTATACAGAATGAGGTAAGCCAGAAAGAAAAACAACTAGTCCATTCTAAAGGAGATCAGCCCTGGCATTTCCTTGGAAGGAATGATGCTAAAGCTGAAACTCCAGTACTTTGGCCACCTCATGTGAAGAGTTGACTCATTAGAAAAGACTCCGATGCTGGGAGGGATTGGGGGCAGGAGGAGAAGGGGACGACCGAGGAGGAGATGGCTGGATGGCATCGCTGACTCGATGGATGTGAGTGTGGGTGAACTCTGGGAGTTGGTGATGGACAGGGAGGCCTGGCGTGCTGCGATTCATGGGGTCACAAAGAGTCGGACACGACTGAGTGACTGAACTGAACTGCACTGAACTGAACCCAAATCAATCTATAGATTCAATGCAATCCTGATCAAAATACCAACAGTATTTTTCACAGAACTGGAACAAATAAATTCACAATTTGTATGTAAATACAAAAGACCCCGAATAACCAAAGGAATCTTGAGAAGAAGATTGCAACTTCAGGAATAAACTTTCCTGACTTCAGACTATGCTGCAAAGCTATAGTCATCAAGACATATAGTACTGGCACAAAGACAGAAATATAGATTAAGGTAACAAAATAGAAAATTCAGGGATAAAGCTACACACCTATGGACATCTTATCTTTGATAAAGGAGGAAAGCATATACAGTGGCTAAAAGACAGTTTCTTAACAAGTGGTTTTGGGAAAACTGGTTAACTACATGTAAAAGAATGAACCTAGAACACTTTCTAACATCATACACAAAAATAAACTCAAAATATATTAAAGACCTAAATATAAGACCAGAAAATATAAAACACTTAGAGGAAAACACAGGCAGAACACACTCTGACATAAATCAAAGCAAGATCCTCTATGACCCACCTTCCAGAGTAATGGAAATAAAAACAAAAGGGACTTAATTAAGCATAAATGCTTTTGCATAACAAAGGAAACTGTCAGCAAGGTGAAAAGACATCTCTCAGAATGGGAGAAAATAAAAGAAAACAAAACAACTGATAAAGAATTAATATCCAAAATATACAAGCAGCACATGGAGCTCAATACCAGAAAAACCAGCAACTCAGTCAAAACGTGGACTAAAGACTTAAACAGACATTTCTCCAAGGAAGACATACAGATGGCTAATATACACATGACAAGATGCTCAACATCACTCATTATTAGAGAAATGCAAACCAAAACTACAATGAAGTATCATCTCACACCTGTCAGAATGGCCATTATCAAAAAGTCTACAAACAATATATGCAGGAGAGGGTATGGTGGAAAGGGAACATTCTTACACTGTTGGTGGAAATGCAAACTGGTACAGCCACTATGGAGAAAATGTGGTGATTCCTTAAAAAACTGGGAATATAACTGCCATATGACCGAGCAATCCCACTGCTGGGAATATACCCTGGGGAAATTTCAACAGAATTGAAAAAGACACATGTACCCCAGTGTTCACTGCAGCACTGTTTACAAACTTAGGGCATGGAAGCAACCTAGATGTCCATTGGCAGATTAATAGATAAGGAAGTTTTGGTACATATATACAATGGAATATTACACAGGGGAACACATTTGAGTCAGTTCTAATGAGGTAGATGAAGCTAGATCTTATCATACGGAGTGATGTAAATCAGAAAGAGAAAGATAACTGTCACATAATAATGAATATATATGGAATCTAGAAAGAAAGTAATGATAATCCTATGTGCCAGGCATCAAAGAGACACAGATATAAATAACAGACTTATGGATCCAGTGGGAGATGTAAAGAATGAGATGATTTGAGAGAATAGCATTTACACATATAGACTACCATATGTAAAACAGATAGCCCGTGAGATTTTGATATATGATGCAGGAAACCCAAAGTTCGGGCTCTGTGATAACCTGGAGGATTGGGTCTAGAGGGAGGTGGGAGACAGGTTCAGGAAGGAAGAGACACATGTATGCCTATGGCCGATTCATCTTGATGTATGGCAGAGGCCATCACAGCATTTCCCAAGTAAGTAATTATTTCCCAATTAAAAAATAAATTTTAATAATTAAAAAAATTAAACACACATGTAAAGTATAATAGAGACTTCTCTAGTGGTTCATTTGTTAAAAATCTGCCTTCCAATGCAGGGAACTTGGGTTCAATCCCTGGTCNCTAAAAGACAGTTTCTTAACAAGTGGTTTTGGGAAAACTGGTTAACTACATGTAAAAGAATGAACCTAGAACACTTTCTAACATCATACACAAAAATAAACTCAAAATATATTAAAGACCTAAATATAAGACCAGAAAATATAAAACACTTAGAGGAAAACACAGGCAGAACACACTCTGACATAAATCAAAGCAAGATCCTCTATGACCCACCTTCCAGAGTAATGGAAATAAAAACAAAAGGGACTTAATTAAGCATAAATGCTTTTGCATAACAAAGGAAACTGTCAGCAAGGTGAAAAGACATCTCTCAGAATGGGAGAAAATAAAAGAAAACAAAACAACTGATAAAGAATTAATATCCAAAATATACAAGCAGCACATGGAGCTCAATACCAGAAAAACCAGCAACTCAGTCAAAACGTGGACTAAAGACTTAAACAGACATTTCTCCAAGGAAGACATACAGATGGCTAATATACACATGACAAGATGCTCAACATCACTCATTATTAGAGAAATGCAAACCAAAACTACAATGAAGTATCATCTCACACCTGTCAGAATGGCCATTATCAAAAAGTCTACAAACAATATATGCAGGAGAGGGTATGGTGGAAAGGGAACATTCTTACACTGTTGGTGGAAATGCAAACTGGTACAGCCACTATGGAGAAAATGTGGTGATTCCTTAAAAAACTGGGAATATAACTGCCATATGACCGAGCAATCCCACTGCTGGGAATATACCCTGGGGAAATTTCAACAGAATTGAAAAAGACACATGTACCCCAGTGTTCACTGCAGCACTGTTTACAAACTTAGGGCATGGAAGCAACCTAGATGTCCATTGGCAGATTAATAGATAAGGAAGTTTTGGTACATATATACAATGGAATATTACACAGGGGAACACATTTGAGTCAGTTCTAATGAGGTAGATGAAGCTAGATCTTATCATACGGAGTGATGTAAATCAGAAAGAGAAAGATAACTGTCACATAATAATGAATATATATGGAATCTAGAAAGAAAGTAATGATAATCCTATGTGCCAGGCATCAAAGAGACACAGATATAAATAACAGACTTATGGATCCAGTGGGAGATGTAAAGAATGAGATGATTTGAGAGAATAGCATTTACACATATAGACTACCATATGTAAAACAGATAGCCCGTGAGATTTTGATATATGATGCAGGAAACCCAAAGTTCGGGCTCTGTGATAACCTGGAGGATTGGGTCTAGAGGGAGGTGGGAGACAGGTTCAGGAAGGAAGAGACACATGTATGCCTATGGCCGATTCATCTTGATGTATGGCAGAGGCCATCACAGCATTTCCCAAGTAAGTAATTATTTCCCAATTAAAAAATAAATTTTAATAATTAAAAAAATTAAACACACATGTAAAGTATAATAGAGACTTCTCTAGTGGTTCATTTGTTAAAAATCTGCCTTCCAATGCAGGGAACTTGGGTTCAATCCCTGGTCCAGGAAGATCCCACATTCTGCAGAGGAACTAAGCCTACAGGCCACACCTAAGACTTGGCATAGGCAAATAAATATTAATAAATAAGCATTTAAAAATATTAATATAAAAAGGATACTATATCATGGTGTTTAGCACTGGGATGTGAGAATGGTTCAATATATATATAGTCACTAACTGTTATATATCACATTAACAGAATAAAGAATAAAAATCATGTGATCATCTCAATAGATGCAGAAAAATGTTCAACATCTTATAGTGACAAAAGGGCTTCCTGATGGGGGAACCTGGTGGGATGCCGTCTATGGGGTTGCACAGAGTCGGACATGACTGAAGCAACTTAGCATAGCATAGCATAGCATTGTCTCAAATAGTAAAGAATCCACCAGCAATGCAGGAGACTAAGTTTGATCCCTGGATCAGGACGTTTCCTTGGAGAAGGAAATGGTAACCCATTCCAGTATTCTTGCCTGGAGAATTCCATGGACAGAGGAGTCTGGCAGGCTTCAGTCCATGGAGTCACAAAGAGTTGCATATGACTGAACAACTAACACACAAACACATACACACATCATGAAAAATGTCTCAACAAATTAAGCATAGAAGACATGTATCTCAACATAATAAAGACCATAATGACAAGCCCACAGCTAATATTAATGTTGTTGTTCATTCACTCAGTTGTGTCTCTTTGTGACGCCATGACTATAGCACACTAGGCTTCCCTGTCCTTCATCATCTCCTGGAGCTTGCTCAAACTTATGTTCATTGAGTCTGTGATGTCATCCAATGATCCCATCCTCTGTCATGCCCTTTTCCTCCTGCCTTTACTCTTTCCAAGCATCAGGGTCTTTCCTAATGAGTCAGCTCTCATATCAGGTGGCCAAGGATTTGGAGCTTCAGCTTCAGCATCCATCCTCCCAATGAATATTCAAGGTTGATTTCCTTTAGAATTGGCTGATTTGACCTTCTTGTAGTACAAGGGACTTTCAAGAGTCTTCTTCTCCAACACCACAGTTCAAAAGCATCAATTCTTCAGTGCTCAGCCTTCTTTATGATCCATCTCTCACATCCATTCATGACTACTGGAAAAACCATAGCTTTAACTATATGCACCTTTGTTAGCAAAGTAATGTCTCTGCTTTTTAATATGCTGTCTAGGTTGGTCATAGCTTTTCTTCTGAGGAGCAAGCGTCTTTTAATTTTGTGGATGCAGTCACCATCTCCAGTAATTTTGGAGATAAAGAAACTGAAGTCTGTCAGTTTCCATTGTTTTCCCATCTATTTGCTATGAAGTGATGGGACCAGATGCTATGATCTTCGTTTTTTTGAATGTTGAGTTTAAGCCAGATTTTTCACTCTCCTCTTTCACATTAATCAAAAGGCTCTTTAGTTCTTCTTTGCTTTCTGTCATAAGGGTGTTGTCATCTGCCTATTTGAGGTTATTGATATTTCTCCTGGCAATCTTGATTTCAGCTTGTGCTTCATCCAGCCCAGCATGTTACATGAAGCACTCTACATCTAAATTAAATAATCAAGGTCACAATAATAGCCTTGACATACTCTTTTCTCAATTTTGAACTAATGTGTTGATCCATGTCTGGGTGTAACTGTTGCTTTTGACATGCATGCAGATTTCTCATGAGGCAGGTCCTGGGAGGAACAGAATATGGCATAAGTCCTTTTGAAGGAGATTGACATTAGCTCCACTATACAGCCACCACAGCAGGGCAGGGGGATGACTTACAAACTGCAGAACAATTATGCCAAAGAAGTTCTCACACTGCTGTGAAAAATCTAAGTCCCACAACAGATTTTCAATCCGGGGGTCCAGCAAAGGGACTGAGTATCCCCAGGGAATCTGATTTGTAGGTCAGAAGGATTTGATTACAGAATTTCCACATGACTGGGGAAATAGAGACTTGTGTGCAGAAACCTTGCGTGCACCAGAACCCAGGAGAAAGGATCAGTGACACCACAAGAGATTGAGCCAGACGTGCATGTGTGTGCTTGGGAGTCTCCAACAGGGGCATGGGTCAACAGTGGCCTGCCATGGCTTCAGGGGCACTGACTACAACAGTCCTGGGAGCCACAGCCTGCTGTCATGAGTCCTTTTGAAGGAGGTCTCAGGCCAAAATATAAAAAGGAAACACAGGCCCACCTATAAGCAGAAAATTAGATTAAAGACAGTGAGCATGGCCTTGTCCACCAGAGAAAGACCCAATTTTCCCCATAGCCAGTCCCTCCCATTAGGAAGCTTGCATAAGTGTCTTATCCTCACCCATCAGAGTGCAGACAGAATGAAAATCACAATCACAGAAAACTAACCAAACTGATCACATGGACCACTACCTTACCTAACTCGATGAAGCTATGAGCCATGCCATGTAGGGCTACCAGGATGGATAGGTCATGGTGGAGAGTTCGGAGAAACAAAAACAAAAACAAAACCGTGGTCCATTGGAGAAGGGAATGGCAAACCACTTCAGCATTCTTGCCTTGAGAATCCGAAGAACAGTATGAAAAGACAAAAAGACATGACACTGAAAGATGAAGCCCTCAGTTTTGTAGGTGACGAATATGGTACTGGAGAAGAGTGGAGAAATAGCTACAGAAGAAATGATGAGGCTGAGCCAAAGCAGAAACAATGCCTAGTTGTGGACATGTCTAGTGGTGAAAGTAAAGTCCAATGCTATAAAGAACGGTATTGCATAGAATCTTAGTTCCATGAATCAAGGTAAATTGAAGTGGTCAGACAGGAGATGGCAAGACTGAACAATGACATTTTAGGGATCAGTGAACCAAAATGGAATGGAGAGGGTGAATTTAATTCAGATGACCATTATATCTACTGCTGTGGGCAAGAATCCCTCAGAAGAAACAGAATAGCCCTCATAGTCAACAAAAGAGTCCAAAATACGGGACTTGGGTGCAATCTCAAAAACAACAGAATGATCTCTGTTCATCTCCAAGGCGAACAATTCAATAACACAGTAATCCCAGTCTATGCAAAAACAAGGTTGGGAGCTGAGTGTGGCTCAGTTTGAAAAATTCAGACTAAAATTGAAGAAAGTAGGCAAAACCAGTAAGCCATTCTAGTATTTGTTGTTCAGTCGCTATCTTGTCTGACTCTTTGCAATGCCATGACTGCAGCATGCCAGGCTTCCCTGTCCTTCACAGTCTCCAAGACCTTGCTCGAACTCATGTTCATTGAATCAGTGATGCCACCAACCATCTCATCCTCTGTAGTTCCCTTCTCCTCTTGCCTTCAATCTTTCCCAGCATGAAGGCTTTTTATAATGAGTTGGCTCTTTGCATCAGGTGGCCAAAGTATTGGAGTTTCAGCTTCAGGATCAGTCCTTCCAATCAATATTCAGGATTGATTTCCTTCAGGACTGACTGGTTTGATCTCCTTGTTATCCAAGGGACTCTCAAGAGTCTTCTCCAACACCACAGTTCAAAAGCATTAATTCTTCAGTGCTAAGCTTTCTTTGTGGTCCAAATCTCACATCCATACATGATTACTGGAAAAACCATAGCTTTGACTATACAGATCTTTGTTGGCAAAGTATTATCTCTGCTTTTTAAAATGATGTCTCAGTTTGTCATAGCTTTTTCCCCAAGGAGCAAGTGTCTTTTAATTTCATGGCTTCAGCCACAATCTGCAGTGATTTTGGAGCCCAAGAAAATATAGTCTGCCACTGTTTCCATGGTTTCCCCATCTATTTGCCATGAAGTGATGGGACCAGATGTCATGATCTTTGTTTTCTGAATGTTGAGTGATAAGCCAGTATTTTCACTCTCCTCTTTCACTTTCATCAAGAGGCTCTTTAGTTCCTCTTCAATTTCTGCTAAAATTTTGAGTGGCATCATCTGCATATTTGAGGTTATTGATATTTCTCCCAGCAATCTTGATTCCAGTTCGTGCTTCATCCAGTCTGGCATTTTGCATGATGATTCCCATTCAGGTATGACCTAAATCAAATCCCTTATGATTATACAGTGAAAGTGACAAACAGATTCAAGGGATTAGATCTGATACACAGAGTACCTAAAGAACTATGGAAGAAGGTTTGCAACATTGTACAGGAGGCAGTGATCACAACCATGCCCAAGAGAAAGTAATGCGAAAAGGCAAAATAGTTGTCTATTTTGTAGACAACTTACAAATAGCTGAGAAAAGAAGAGAAAAGAAAAGAAGGGAAGCAAAAAGGGAAGGGGAAAGGAGAGATATATCTATCTGAATGCAGCATTTCAAAGAACAGCAAGGAGAGATATGAAAGCCTTCCTAAGTGAACAAAGCAAATAAATAGAGGAAAACAATAGAATAGGAAAGACTAGAAATCTCTTAAAGAAAATGAGAGATACCAAGGGAACATTTCATGCAAAACAGGCACATAAAGGACAGAAACGGTATGGACCTAACAGAATCAGAAGATTTTAAGAAGAGCTAGCAAGACTATATAGAAGAACTATACAAAAAAGATCTTAATGACCCAGATAAATACGATTGTGTGATCACTCACCTAGAGCCAGACATCCTGGATGCAAAGTCATGTGGGCATTAGGAAGCATCACTGAATAAAACTACTGGAGGTGATGGAACTCCAGTTGAGCTATTTCAAATCCTAAATAATGATGCTGTGAAAGTGCTGCACTCAGTATGTCAACAAATTTGGAAAACACAGCAATGGCTACAGGACTGGAAAAGTTCATGTTTCATTCTAGTCTCAAAGAAGGGTAATGCCAAAGAATGTTCAAACTACCACACAATTGCACTCTCTTCAAGACATGCTAACAAAGCAATCCTCAAAATCCTTCAAGCTAACTTTCAACAGTATGTGAATCGAGAATTTCCAGATGTACAAGCTTGATTTAGAAATGGCAGAGAGATAAAATTGCCAACATCCACTGGCTCATAGAGAAAGCAAGAGAATGCAGATAAACATCCACTTCTGCTTCATTAACAACGCTGAAGCCTTTGACTATGTGTGTGGATCACAACAAACTGTGGAAAACTCTTGAAGAGATGGGATTACTGTACCACCTTACCTGCCTCCTGAGAAATCTGTGTGCAGGTCAAGAAGCAACAGTCAGAAGTGGACCTGGAACTATGGACTGGTTCAAAACTGGGAAAGGAGTACGCCAAAACTGTATATATATTGTCACCCTGCTTATTTAACTTATATGCAGAGTACATCATGTGAAATGCTGGGCTGGATGAAGCACAAGCTGGACTCAAGATTGCTGGGAGAAATATCAATAACCTTGATATACAGATGACACTCCCCTTATTTCAGAAAGAGAAGAGGAATTAAAGAACCTCCTGATTAAGGTGAAAGAGGAGAGTGAAAAAGCTGGCTTAAAACTCAACATTCAAAAAACAAAGCTCATGGCATCCTCTCTCATCACTTCATGGCAAATAGATGGGGAAAAATGGAAATGATGAGAGACTCTTCATGGCAAATAGATGGGGAAGAATGGAAATGATGAGAGACTTTACTTCTTCAGCTTCCAAATCACTGTGGTTAGTGACTGCAGCCTTGAAATTATAAGACGCTTGTTCTTTGGAAGAAAAGCAATCACAAACTTAGACTGCATATTAAAAAGCAGAGACATTACTTTGCTTACAAAGGTCTGTATCATCTAAGTTCTAGTTTTTCCAGTAGTCATGTATGGATGTGAGAGCTAGACAAAACAAAAGGCTGAGCACCGAAGAGCTGATGCCTTTGAGCTGTAGTGCTGGAGAAGACTCTTGAGAGTTCCTGGGAAAGCGTGGAGATCATACCAGTGGATACTAAAGGAAATCAACCTTGAATATTCATTGGAAGGACTGATGCTGAAGCTGAAGCTCTAATACTTTGGCCACCTGATGTGAAGAGTGAACTCATTGGAAGATACCCTGACACTGTGAATGACTGAAGGCAGGAGGAGAAGGGGACAACAGAGGATGAGATTGTTGGATGGTATCACTGACTCAATGGATGTGAGTTTGAGCAAACTCTGGGAGATGTTAAAGGACAGGGAAGCCTGGCGTGCTGTGGTCCATGTGGTCACGAAGAGTCAGACACGACTGAGCAACTGAACAACAACAACTTCATTGGGAAGTAGTGGGAATCCAATGAGTTTTACTACATACTTGGGGGGGGGGGTGTGTGACAGAGCATATAGATAATTTGACTCCAAAAAAAAAGGAACACATTTAGAGACAAAAATTCTATTAATTCAAATGAGTCAGGCCCTCAAGAACTATGCTCTCTAGCACTGACATGACAAAACTAAGAACACTGAACTCAACCNTCTTCTTCTTCTTCTCAAAAAAAAAGGAACACATTTAGAGACAAAAATTCTATTAATTCAAATGAGTCAGGCCCTCAAGAACTATGCTCTCTAGCACTGACATGACAAAACTAAGAACACTGAACTCAACCCCCAGCAATCAGCTTCAAACTCTAAAGGCTAACCCAAAAGCACACTACTACTGCTCCAGTCATGGCTAACTCTGCTCAGGACAAGGTATCCAGATGTTCTAAGAGGGAGTACATGGGGCCAGTGTTTTGTAACCAGGTTCACTTCTCTTTTCTTTTCTGTTTGTTGTTTAAAAAAAAAAATAACATTCATGTAGATGTAAGAGGAACCTGCCTTCAATCATTCTTTCAACAAATATCAATTGATCCCCCACTATATGGCAGCCACTGTTCAGTATGCTGACAGAGCAGAGAACAAAATAGATTAAGTCCCTGTTCTTACTGAGGCTATACTCTAGTGGGAAATACATGTTACCACAGAAGCAAACACACATATAATATTGTTTTAGACTGTGATCAGTGTTGTAATAAAAATAAAAAGGGAAGGGATAAGGTCACAGAGAATGCCTGGGCCATCCAACTTACTTTAATCTCTTTCCTGAGTTCTGAAGGAGATAGAGGCCCACCATGGGTAGAACCAGGTAGAAAGAAAAGGAAGTGCAAAGTTCCACAGGTCAGATAGATCCTAGAATATGGGTATAAAAAGATTAGTGTTGCTGGTGCTGTTCTGTTCAGCCACCCAGTCATGTCCAACTCTTTGTGCCCCATGGACTGCAGCACTCCAGGCTTCCCTGTTCTCCACCAGCTCCTGGAGCTTGCTCAAACTCATGTCCATTGAGTCGGTGATGCCATCCAACCCCAGTGTTTCTAGAGGAGAGTATACAATGTTTTTATAAAGCACATCAAAGAGGTAGGCAGGGGCTGGATCTATTGATGGTGGTGTCTGGGACCAGGAAGGGCTTCCTAGGTGGTGCTAGTGGTAAATAATCTGACTGTCAATGCAGGAGACACAAGAGGTGGGTTGGATCCCTAGGTGGGGAAGATTTCCTGGAGAAAGGCATGGCAACCCCTCCAGTATTCTTGTCTGGAGAATTCATGGACAGAGGACTACAGTCCATGGGGTTGCAAAGAATGGGACACAACTGAAGTGCTTTGCATGCATGCACGGGACCAGGAAATGGTGAGCGATTTTGGACAAATTTTAAAGAATGGCCAACAGGATTTATTGAAGAACTGGATATGAAGCACGAAAGAAAAAGATTTAAGGATTCAGTTCAGTTCAGTTCAGTAGCTCAGTTGTGTCTGACTCTTTGCAACCCCATGGACTGTAGCACATCAGGCCTCCCTGTCCATCACCAACTCCCAGAGTTTACTCAAACTCATGTCCATTGAGTCGGTGATGCCATCCAGCCATCTCATCCTCTGTCGTCCCCTTCTCTTCCCTCCTTCAATCTTTCCCAACATAAGGATCTTTTCCAATGTGTCAGTTCTTCACATTAGGTGACCGAAGTATTGGAGTTTCAGCTTCAGCATCAGTTCTTCCAATGAATATTCAGGACTGCTTTCCTTTAGGATGGACTGGTTGGATCTCTTTGCTGACCAAGGGACTCTCAAGAGTCTTTGTCAACACAAGAGTTCAAAAGCATCAATTCTTCAGCACTCAGCTTTCTTTATCTCACATCCATACATGAATACTGGAAAAACCATAGCTTTGACTAGATGCAACTTTGTTGGCAAAGTATTGTCTCTGCTTTTTGACCTGAACAACCAAATGTTCCCATTAACCGGAATGGAGAAAGACCTTAAACATGATTTCTGATGAGTCATTCTAGAGTTCCAGTAATACCTGTGGATGGGACCTCAGGGTCCTGCTCCAACTTTGCACAGCCTAATTATGGAATGGGGGCACTTGTTTTGGCTAAGAGCAATGAAGCACATTTTGGGGAATCCCTGCCTTCTTCCCAGCAAATTTGGAAAACTCAGCAGTGGCCACGGGACTGGAAAAGGTCAGTCTTCATTCCAATCCCAAAGAAAGGCAATGCCAAAGAATGCTCAAACTACCGCACAATTGCACTCATCTCACACGCTAGTAAAGTAATGCTCAAAATTCTCCAAGCCAGGCTTCAGCAATATGTGAACCGTGAACTCCCTGATGTTCTAGCTGGTTTTAGAAAAGGCAGAGGAACCAGAGATCAAATTGCCAACATCTGCTGGATCATGGAAAAAGCAAGAGAGTTCCAAAAAAGCATTGATTTCTGCTTTATTGACTATGCCAAAGCCTTTGACTGTGTGGATCACAATAAACTGTGGAAAATTCTGAAAGAGATGGGCATACCAGACCACCTGACCTGTCTCTTGAGAAATCTGTATGCAGGCCAGGAAGCAACAGATAGAACTGGACATGGCACAACAGACTGGTTCCAAATAGGAAAAGGAGTACATCAAGGCTGTATATTGTCACCCTGCTTATTTAACTTATATGCAGAGTACATCATGAGAAACGCTGGGCTGGAAGAAACACAAGCTGGAATCAAGATTGCTGGGAGAAATATCAATCACCTCAGATATGCAGATGACACCACCCTTATGGCAGAAAGTGAAGAGGAACTCAAAAGGCTCTTGATGAAAGTGAAAGAGGAGAGTGAAAAAGTTGGCTTAAAGCTCATCATTCAGAAAACGAAGATCATGGCATCTGGTCCCATTACTTCATGGGAAATAGATAGAGAAACAGTGTCAGGCTTCATTTTGCTGGGCTCCAAAATCACTGCAGATGGTGACTGCAGCCATGAAATTAAAAGACGCTTACTCCTTGGAAAAAAAGTTATGACCAACCTAGACAGCATATGCAAAAGCAGAG
>SJYW01004309.1:0-10638 GCA_006410735.1 Raphicerus campestris
GAGCCTTGGTACCATTATCCTTAAAGAGTAAGGTGGGACAGACGGGAAGAGCAGGGGCCGAACCAGCAATGTCTCTTCCTAGGACAGCTGCTTCTCTACTTTCTTCCCATTGGCCAGAAGTGAATCACGTGACCTCTGCTTGCCGCACAGGGTACCTAAGAAGTACCTGGTTCACTTTTCTATTCTTTCTGGTTGCTCTCGGTGCCACCTTTTTCCTTTCTTTCAAGCAGAACAGCAATTGATTGTGGGCATTAGGCTGCCTCTAGGGACTTCTCTGTGTGAGAAATACTGTTTTATTAAGCATATGTAGCAGAACCTACATGCCTAGTCAGTAGTAGGTGTGTGAAAAATCATGTTTTCTCATGTCTGTTTCACTGTGGATTGCTGGATGCATTAAAAGTGTTTTAGGAGAAAAAGAATAAACCCATATTTAATGTAGATTTTATCTTAGGATGTATGTCGTTTTCAAAAATGTTAAAATGTAAAATAAAAAAATTGCATACTGTGGAATTAAGGAGCTATGAAAGTAGCCTGAAAATTTAATTACCTTTTTTCTTTTAAAGCAGAGCATAAACATATTATTTGGCTTCAATTACTCAGATAAAAGATATGTTCATTTTGAGGGATATGTATACTCTACTTTGGGTGCAATAATTTGGAGGGAGCATTTTAAAATTAATTTTGTAAGGCTGCCAAAATACATATTATTTATATAATGATAGCAAGAATAGCAATAAAAACTTTAATAAAAAGAGTATTGAAAATTATCTAAATAAATCACTCACAGATACAGAGGGCATTTTTCAAGACCTTTAGGGGAAAAAAAAGAAAACAAAACAGAAAAAGCATGCTGAGTCAGACTCCTGATCTATCACAGGATGTATTATGGGAGGGTACTGCTGTCAGCTCCAAGTGTCCTGACCAGTGCTGTTATTTTAATTTCAATTCAGTTAATGAGTCAAATAGGGTATTGGTGATCTAAGACAAAGGTCAAGGTATTGTCAGTATAAATCTCCTTAAGAAAATATTAGATTCTTATTTTTATGCAATAGCCAGTTCCTTGTTAACCAATTTTACTTAATTTCTCATTTTTTCTCTTAATGCAGTAGTTTGTATGCATCACATTTCTTGTAGTGTTTATGTTAATGTCATGCCAGCCGCATGTTGTTTATAGTTCCTAAAGAGGTGTTCATACTTCTAAAACAACAGAAAACTAAAACTGAAAAATCCGGATTTGTGGAGTTATATTCTGAGCTGGAAGCCTCAGTGAATTAATTGTATAATTTAATTTTAATAAAATAATGCCATCAGCAGTGGTTTTAAAATCCAATATTCAGATATATGTATAATATGCAGCATCCTTTATCAGTGGTTTTCTCAGTCTGAATTTGTGCCAGTTTGTTCATATTCACGCCCACACATACACACACGCATATATACATATAAACACATGTACAGACATGTAAACACATAAGCATAGTTTTCACATATATAAAATACAGATTTTATATAAAAGTATATTTTAGCAGATTATGAAACAGCCTTAGAGAAGAAAATATGTATCCATAAATAAAAGGCACAGTTAAGCAATCCTGCTGGGAAATGAACGATTCCAAAAAAATAGCCATTTGGTTCTATTATTGCTGTGTTTCACAGATATAAACTCTTTGGTTTAGTTGGCAAAGAAGTTTATTAGGTTAGAAATGAGTTCCTTAAATTACAGTCTTTGCTAAAGTGCAGTGCATTTAAAGAAACTTTCTCAGAATTAGAGGGTCAAATATTACAGTTTTCTGAAAAAGACCCTGGACAGTTATGATGGTAGGTTGAGTTAATTCTGGTTCCCTGGGTGAAGTCTCACTGTGAGGACACGATACATCACTTTGGCTGAGACGCAATTTCCAATAAATTATGAAAATTATTGCTTCTAGTGCTGGGCTCTGGTATGAAATCTCATGGGAAATAACTTGAAACTATGTGATAGATTTGAAATTAATTCCTATCACCCTCCCTCACCCCGGCCACCACTTCCCTGAAGTAACCAGCCTCTATTTACAAAATGTACCATTATTTCTTGGCCATCAAGAAAGGCAAGCCAATGTAGTTCTATTTTGCAGAATGAGACTGCTGTGATAAAAATCTCGTCTATACAAGGTTGTTAGGGCTGAACTTGCCTGGAGAATCCCAGGGACGGAGGAGCCTGGTGGGCTGCCATCTATGGGGTTGCACAGAGTCAGACACAACTGAAGCGTTAGCAGTAGCCACAGTGCTGAACTGAATACAGCAAACTCTGATTTGGGGGAGTTGAACAGAGTGCTTTCAGAAGCTAAAGACTTGCTCTTTGACCCTTTCTTCTGGTCCTTTTCTTTTTCTGGCTTTCTCTAGTGACACTCAGCAAAGAATGTGATGATTGGGATTTTCCCCTTTGCCAAATGAGGTGAGTTTTGTAATGAAGAGTTTCAAACTAAACCCCTGTTCTCAACCTTGTGAAATCCTGGTAGGACAAAGGTGAAACGTGCCTACTATTTGCAAACAGAACTGATTGAGGAAATGGCGAGTAACTCATTATGCTTCTAAACCAAACTTGGGGTCCACTCGCCTATCTGCTGCCTCTGGCTTGTGGTGAAGGAAAGTGCAGTGTTTATTATGAGGCAGCAGACAAGGAGTCCAGGAAGCTAATGCTCAAAATACCCCTGAACTCCCTGTATGGGTTTCAGCAAAGAATTTTTAAAGACAAGAGTGAGGAAATGGAGTCACGCGGCAGGGTTATGTGATCAGCTCGAGCACAGTTCTCTGATTGGTTGATGGTGGGATAACAGAGAAGTATCAGGCCATCTGGGAGCTGTGTGCTCACAACCATCATGTTAGTCTTCTCTCTGATGGAGACTTTAGGATCTATAAAACAACTCAGGAAATGTGCGTCAGATAAGATTGTCTGGGAACTTCAGAGATGGGGGAGGTTTTGTCCCGGAAGGCCCCACAGTGTCCCACCCCTTTACAGTTCTATTGCACCTGTTGGGAAAGGCTGTTCTCAAAAGTGGAGAGAGACAGGAGGTGAGTGTTTTGGAAATCTCTGTGGATAAGGCAGAGACGCTCAGTGTTCATGAATGCCGTGCTTTTCGTTCGTTTCTTTAATCATTTTTATTTTGTCATTTGTGTGTTTCTGGCTGTGCTGGGTTTTGTTGCTGCTCGTGGGCCTCCTCTAGCTTTGGCAAGCAGGGGCTGCTCTCTAGCTGCAGTGCGTGCGCGGGCTCCTCATCGCGGTCAAGAGTGTAGGTTCTAGGGTGCTTGGGCTTTAGTAGTTGTGGTCCACTGGCTCAGCGCTCTGAGACATATGCGATCCTCCCGGGCTAGGAATCAAGCAGATGTCCCCGGCACTGGCAGGTGGGCCCTCGACCACTGGACCACCAGGTAAGTCCCTATGAGGGCCGTTCTTAAAGGATTTGAATTCGAATGTGGCAGCTACCCTCTGAGATCAGAAAAACCTAACCTATGCATGCTCTGAATTCACCTCCTGCTTCATGAGTATCTGAAGGGAGGGGTATGGGTAGGCCTGGCCTCTGCTGGCTCTCCGTAGGCTGCGAGGCTTCACTGGGGTAAGGGCCTGTCTTGTTCTTCAGTCCCTAACTCATGTCTGACTCTGTGACCTCATGGACTGCAGCCTGCTAGGCTCCTCTGTCCTCCAGTATCTCCTGGAGTTGGCTCAGATTCATATCCATTGAGTCAGTGATGCTTTCTAACAGTCTCATCCTCTGCTGCCCCCTTCTCCTTTTGCCCTCAGTCTTTCCCAGCATCAGGGTCTTTTCCTGTGAGTCATCTCTTCGTATCTGGTGGTCAAAGGATTGGAGTTTCAGTATCAGTCCTTCCAATGAATATTCAGGGTTGATTTCCTTTGGGATTGACTGGTTTGATCTCCTTGCTGTCCAAGGGATTCTTCAAGAGTCTTCTCCAGCACCACGGTTTGAACGCATCGCTTTGGTGCTCAGCCTTCTTTATGGTCCCATTCTCACATCCGTACATGACTGTTGGAAAAACCATAGCTTTGCCTATGTAGACTTGTGCTAATGATCTTCTTTTTCTCCTTTTGGGACTGATTTTTCTGAGCATCCTCCTTAACTTTCTGTATTGCCTGTGGTAGATTGTCTGTTCTCTTTCAATTGTGCTTCAGTGGTTGAAAAAGACAAGCGTTTAACCCTGCTTTGTTCATTTCTAATCAAATAACAAGGAATTTTGTAAAGATGTAGCAGATTAATAAAAACAAATGCATGTGTGCAATACTTGGAGCTCTTGGAAAGTTGGTTCTGAATACTTTTAATCCTCACATGGGGATGGTGTCCAGCTGGGATTTCTATGAAAGAAGAGGCCTTGTGAGCTGAGTCCCCTGGGATTTCCATGCAGCCCCCATAGAAAGCTTATGCTATTCTCCATAAAGTTAGAGTCATAGAAAAGTTTTCTTTTTTTTCTCTCCTCCAGCCNTGTGTGAAAAATCATGTTTTCTCATGTCTGTTTCACTGTGGATTGCTGGATGCATTAAAAGTGTTTTAGGAGAAAAAGAATAAACCCATATTTAATGTAGATTTTATCTTAGGATGTATGTCGTTTTCAAAAATGTTAAAATGTAAAATAAAAAAATTGCATACTGTGGAATTAAGGAGCTATGAAAGTAGCCTGAAAATTTAATTACCTTTTTTCTTTTAAAGCAGAGCATAAACATATTATTTGGCTTCAATTACTCAGATAAAAGATATGTTCATTTTGAGGGATATGTATACTCTACTTTGGGTGCAATAATTTGGAGGGAGCATTTTAAAATTAATTTTGTAAGGCTGCCAAAATACATATTATTTATATAATGATAGCAAGAATAGCAATAAAAACTTTATCTAATAAAAAGAGTATTGAAAATTATCTAAATAAATCACTCACAGATGCAAAGGGCATTTTTCAAGACCTTTAGGGGAAAAAAAAGAAAACAAAACAGAAAAAGCATGCTAAGTCAGACTCCTGATCTATCACAGGATGTATTATGGGAGGGTACTGCTGTCAGCTCCAAGTGTCCTGACCAGTGCTGTTATTTTAATTTCAATTCAGTTAATGAGTCAAATAGGGTATTGGTGATCTAAGACAAAGGTCAAGGTATTGTCAGTATAAATCTCCTTAAGAAAATATTAGATTCTTATTTTTATGCAATAGCCAGTTCCTTGTTAACCAATTTTACTTAATTTCTCATTTTTTCTCTTAATGCAGTAGTTTGTATGCATCACATTTCTTGTAGTGTTTATGTTAATGTCATGCCAGCCGCATGTTGTTTATAGTTCCTAAAGAGGTGTTCATACTTCTAAAACAACAGAAAACTAAAACTGAAAAATCCGGATTTGTGGAGTTATATTCTGAGCTGGAAGCCTCAGTGAATTAATTGTATAATTTAATTTTAATAAAATAATGCCATCAGCAGTGGTTTTAAAATCCAATATTCAGATATATGTATAATATGCAGCATCCTTTATCAGTGGTTTTCTCAGTCTGAATTTGTGCCAGTTTGTTCATATTCACGCCCACACATACACACACGCATATATACATATAAACACATGTACAGACATGTAAACACATAAGCATAGTTTTCACATATATAAAATACAGATTTTATATAAAAGTATATTTTAGCAGATTATGAAACAGCCTTAGAGAAGAAAATATGTATCCATAAATAAAAGGCACAGTTAAGCAATCCTGCTGGGAAATGAACGATTCCAAAAAAATAGCCATTTGGTTCTATTATTGCTGTGTTTCACAGATATAAACTCTTTGGTTTAGTTGGCAAAGAAGTTTATTAGGTTAGAAATGAGTTCCTTAAATTACAGTCTTTGCTAAAGTGCAGTGCATTTAAAGAAACTTTCTCAGAATTAGAGGGTCAAATATTACAGTTTTCTGAAAAAGACCCTGGACAGTTATGATGGTAGGTTGAGTTAATTCTGGTTCCCTGGGTGAAGTCTCACTGTGAGGACACGATACATCACTTTGGCTGAGACGCAATTTCCAATAAATTATGAAAATTATTGCTTCTAGTGCTGGGCTCTGGTATGAAATCTCATGGGAAATAACTTGAAACTATGTGATAGATTTGAAATTAATTCCTATCACCCTCCCTCACCCCGGCCACCACTTCCCTGAAGTAACCAGCCTCTATTTACAAAATGTACCATTATTTCTTGGCCATCAAGAAAGGCAAGCCAATGTAGTTCTATTTTGCAGAATGAGACTGCTGTGATAAAAATCTCGTCTATACAAGGTTGTTAGGGCTGAACTTGCCTGGAGAATCCCAGGGACGGAGGAGCCTGGTGGGCTGCCATCTATGGGGTTGCACAGAGTCAGACACAGCTGAAGCGTTAGCAGTAGCCACAGTGCTGAACTGAATACAGCAAACTCTGATTTGGGGGAGTTGAACAGAGTGCTTTCAGAAGCTAAAGACTTGCTCTTTGACCCTTTCTTCTGGTCCTTTTCTTTTTCTGGCTTTCTCTAGTGACACTCAGCAAAGAATGTGATGATTGGGATTTTCCCCTTTGCCAAATGAGGTGAGTTTTGTAATGAAGAGTTTCAAACTAAACCCCTGTTCTCAACCTTGTGAAATCCTGGTAGGACAAAGGTGAAACGTGCCTACTATTTGCAAACAGAACTGATTGAGGAAATGGCGAGTAACTCATTATGCTTCTAAACCAAACTTGGGGTCCACTCGCCTATCTGCTGCCTCTGGCTTGTGGTGAAGGAAAGTGCAGTGTTTATTATGAGGCAGCAGACAAGGAGTCCAGGAAGCTAATGCTCAAAATACCCCTGAACTCCCTGTATGGGTTTCAGCAAAGAATTTTTAAAGACAAGAGTGAGGAAATGGAGTCACGCGGCAGGGTTATGTGATCAGCTCGAGCACAGTTCTCTGATTGGTTGATGGTGGGATAACAGAGAAGTATCAGGCCATCTGGGAGCTGTGTGCTCACAACCATCATGTTAGTCTTCTCTCTGATGGAGACTTTAGGATCTATAAAACAACTCAGGAAATGTGCGTCAGATAAGATTGTCTGGGAACTTCAGAGATGGGGGAGGTTTTGTCCCGGAAGGCCCCACAGTGTCCCACCCCTTTACAGTTCTATTGCACCTGTTGGGAAAGGCTGTTCTCAAAAGTGGAGAGAGACAGGAGGTGAGTGTTTTGGAAATCTCTGTGGATAAGGCAGAGACGCTCAGTGTTCATGAATGCCGTGCTTTTCGTTCGTTTCTTTAATCATTTTTATTTTGTCATTTGTGTGTTTCTGGCTGTGCTGGGTTTTGTTGCTGCTCGTGGGCCTCCTCTAGCTTTGGCAAGCAGGGGCTGCTCTCTAGCTGCAGTGCGTGCGCGGGCTCCTCATCGCGGTCAAGAGTGTAGGTTCTAGGGTGCTTGGGCTTTAGTAGTTGTGGTCCACTGGCTCAGCGCTCTGAGACATATGCGATCCTCCCGGGCTAGGAATCAAGCAGATGTCCCCGGCACTGGCAGGTGGGCCCTCGACCACTGGACCACCAGGTAAGTCCCTATGAGGGCCGTTCTTAAAGGATTTGAATTCGAATGTGGCAGCTACCCTCTGAGATCAGAAAAACCTAACCTATGCATGCTCTGAATTCACCTCCTGCTTCATGAGTATCTGAAGGGAGGGGTATGGGTAGGCCTGGCCTCTGCTGGCTCTCCGTAGGCTGCGAGGCTTCACTGGGGTAAGGGCCTGTCTTGTTCTTCAGTCCCTAACTCATGTCTGACTCTGTGACCTCATGGACTGCAGCCTGCTAGGCTCCTCTGTCCTCCAGTATCTCCTGGAGTTGGCTCAGATTCATATCCATTGAGTCAGTGATGCTTTCTAACAGTCTCATCCTCTGCTGCCCCCTTCTCCTTTTGCCCTCAGTCTTTCCCAGCATCAGGGTCTTTTCCTGTGAGTCATCTCTTCGTATCTGGTGGTCAAAGGATTGGAGTTTCAGTATCAGTCCTTCCAATGAATATTCAGGGTTGATTTCCTTTGGGATTGACTGGTTTGATCTCCTTGCTGTCCAAGGGATTCTTCAAGAGTCTTCTCCAGCACCACGGTTTGAACGCATCGCTTTGGTGCTCAGCCTTCTTTATGGTCCCATTCTCACATCCGTACATGACTGTTGGAAAAACCATAGCTTTGCCTATGTAGACTTGTGCTAGTGATCTTCTTTTTCTCCTTTTGGGACTGATTTTTCTGAGCATCCTCCTTAACTTTCTGTATTGCCTGTGGTAGATTGTCTGTTCTCTTTCAATTGTGCTTCAGTGGTTGAAAAAGACATAAGCGTTTAACCCTGCTTTGTTCATTTCTAACCAAATAACAAGGAATTTTGTAAAGATGTAGCAGATTAATAAAAACAAATGCGTGTGTGCAATACTTGGAGCTCTTGGAAAGTTGGTTCTGAATACTTTTAATCCTCACATGGGGATGGTGTCCAGACTGGAATTCTGTGAAAGAGGAGGCCTTGTGAGCTGAGTCCCCTGGAATTTCCATGCAGCCCCCATAGAAAGCTTATGCTATTCTTCATAAAGTTAGAGTCATAGAAAAGTTTTCTTTTTTTTCTCTCCTCCAGCCCTTTTCTTTCCAGTTTTCCTCCTCTGGTGCCAAGATGAGTCAGACCTGGGAGATCCCCATGTCCTAATAACTGTTCAGGCCACTATGGGCCTGGGAGGAGCTCTGGATGTCAGCTCCTCACTTATGCTTGGAGTAGGGCTCATCTGAAGGCGGCCTTCCATGGAGAACTGGAGGTGTTTACTGAACTCAGTTGCTCACCATTCAGAAATCAGTACTCGAGAGAGGGGCAGATGCTGGCAGAAAGGAAAGTTGCCTTTAATCAGAATGCCAGCAGTCTGGGCAGATGGTAGCCTCACTGTCCTGCAAAAACCGGTTCCAAAGATTCTGCTCAGCTATGAAAGCTTTTAAAGGGAAAAGGGAAGTCATCTCATTTAATCATGGAGATGGGGGGTCAGTGTCATTTCCACTGCTTACTGCATGCAAGCTTGCTGACTTCTTGTGATCTTTCCCGAGATGCTAACCTTGTTCACAGTTTATTCATGAGATTACTGAAGGGGAAGCTAGGGAAGAGATCAGGTCATCTGCTAATTACTTAGTCTTCAGTTCTACTTGTACAGAAAGAACCAACAGGTTAGGCAGAGTATTGTGCGATCAGCAGTTTGAAAGGTGTGCTTGAGCTAGAGATAAGTAGAGCAGGGGTGCGTGGTTTAAGATTTGTGCCAAGACACAGAGGGTGCCTCCTGCCACAAGCTGCTTCCAAGGGCATGCTATACTAGAAGCCTGGGGTCTTGCTGGGGCGTCTTCCTGGTTGGATTGGGCCGGGGACACCTGTGGCCCTTATACCCAGCCCTAACCCCGCTTCCTATGTGTGGCCATGACCAGCCCTTCTCCTTCCTGCCTCCTAATGAAACCTGACATCACTCAGCTCCCCAGTCCACAGAGGGCAGCCAGAACCCGAAGACCCCCAGCTTCTGACGGACAAAGACGGTCCCAACACATCAGCCCTTCCCTGGAAAGACAGAGCTGGGCACAGAGGGATGAGGGAGACTGCACTCACCTGCAATGAACGTGATTTATTTCATTGTCAGTCCTACCTGGTGTTGGTGGGCTTATTAGCATGTCCGCTTTTCCAAGGATTTGAGTGAAGGAAGCTAGACTGCTCTGACCCATTTTGGAGTGTGATTATTCCCTTTATTTATTTTTTATAGTAGATTTAAAAGAATATTTATTAGACTGTCTGGTCTTGGTTGCAGCGCACAGGCTCTTCCTTGCGTCACGTGGGGCCCTTCGTTCTGGTGCACGATCATTGGTTGTGACNTTATTTATTTTTTATAGTAGATTTAAAAGAATATTTATTAGACTGTCTGGTCTTGGTTGCAGCGCACAGGCTCTTCCTTGCGTCACGTGGGGCCCTTCGTTCTGGTGCACGATCATTGGTTGTGACACCGGCTCTCTAGTTGTGGTGCATGGGCTTCGTTGCCCCCCAGCTTGTGGGATCCTAGTTCCCTGATCAGGGATCGAGGTCACCTCCTCACCATTGCAAGGCAGATTCTTCACCATTGCACCATCAGTAAAGTCCCTGGTTGTCCTCTTTAGGTGTGTTGAATTAGCAGGAAAAGGCCACAATATAGGACCATTTTTGCTAAGATTCTACTTGTTAATAAGAGCCTCATCACAAAAGTTCATGAGCTTTCAAGAGTCTCCAGAGGTGTTCATAGAGACTGCTGGGATGAAAAAACCAGGCCCCCCGAATCTTAGGTGATGATGCTCAAAGCTGAGCAGCAAGTTACCCTGGAGCTTGGGCAGCCTGAGGCCACGGTCCACCTGCTCTTCCAGAGTTAGCGTCCTATGATTCCGAGAAGGCTGTTACCCGCAGACTTCAAGGGAAGATTCTGCCATTTGAAATGGGATGTGATGTGCTGCTTCTCTCACTATAAATAGGAGATGCTTTTGTAGTATTTGCAGTCGCACCAGCACTTGTGTGGCCCTGGGTGTGGTTCCGAGTCCCCCTGATGCATCGTCAGTCCATTCGATGTTAACCCTTGGTGATGCCTGGTGTGCTGCAGTCCATAGGGTCACAAAGCGT
>SJYW01004313.1:4375-17165 GCA_006410735.1 Raphicerus campestris
ACAGACTAGACAAGAAAGCCCTAAGCTTTGATTAGTTAAATAGATGGCAGGGGTAATGATGGAGCAGACATTTCTACAAATTCATTCTCCAAGATGGTTAACAGTAAAATATACAGGTAATGTAGGCTCTATATGTGGTCAGAGGCAGAGTAGAACAGTGAAGAAAGGTCCCACTTGAAGAGTTAAATATCTGCAGGAGGCAAGTTTGTCAAGGTTGTCAAAGGTCCAGCAAAGTTCCTTTGAGCTGAATGGCATAATGAGTAAGAACCTGGTGTTCAGAGAAGTATTGGTCAGGGCACAATGGGCTGGTCAGGGAATGCACCATGGAAAGCAGAATTTTAACAGGGCCTGCAAGCATGAGTTTTATTTGGGCAAAGAGGAAGGGAAAATTCTTCAAGGGAAAATAATTTAAAAGACCTGTCTTTGCCTTGGAATTCAGGCAGGATTTGTCTTAAGAGAGAACTGGTACAGTTTCAGAACATACCATACTCAGTTTCAGCCATACGTGCCCAAACCAAGTATTTGGGAACACAAGGAAAAAGAATAACTATCAGAAAGCTATCTCTTTATTCTACTTTCTACCTCTCCCTGCTCCCCTCCTCCAAAGGCTTAAGAACTGAGTAACTAATGCAGGTCCAAGGGAAAATAAAAGTTGGAAGTTAGTACTGGAAATACGATCCAGAGGAATTAGGCAAGAAAAAGCAGTAAGAGGAATCACAAATTGGAAAGGAAGAAGTAAAGTTTTTACTATTTGCAGATGATATGTACAGAAAAACCTGAAGACTCCATGAAAAATCTCTTAGAATAAACAAATTTAGTAAAGCTACAGGATGCAGAATCAATGAACAAAAATCTGTTGCATTTCTATGCACTATCAGAGAAGCTAAAACAATTCTGTTTTTCTGTTTACAATTGCATCAGAAAGAATAAAATACCTGGGAATAAGTTTAACCAAGAAAGTGAAAGACTCGTAAGTTGAAAACTATAAGACATTAATGAAAGGAATTGAAGATACATATAAACAGAAAAATATTCCATGGTCATATATTGGAAGAATTAATTTTTAAAAATACCCATACCACCCAAAGCAATCTACAGATTAAATGCAGTCCCTATCACAATTCCAGTAGCACTTTTCACAGAACTAGAACAAACCTAAAATTTGTATGGAATCATAAAAGACCCTAAATAGCCAAAGCAGACTTGAGAAAGAAGAACAAAGCTGGAGTAATCAAACTCCCTGATTTTTAAAGTATGCTACAAAGCTATAGTAATTAATACAGTATGGTATTGGCATGAAAGCAGACACTCAGATCAGTGGAACAGAAGAGAGGCCCCAGAAATAAACTCATTCATATATGGCCAATTTCTGACAAAGGAGATACAGTGGGAAATTCATAATGGGGGAAAGGGATACACAGTGGGGGAAAGAACAGCCTCTTCAATATATGATGTTGGGAAAATTGGACAGATGCAAAGAATAAAACTGGACCACTATATTAGACCATAAACAAAAATTAACTCAAAATGTATTAAAGACTTGAACGTAAGACTTGAAACCACAAAACCCCCAGACGAAAACAAATGATAAGCTCCTTGGCATAGTATGCTGGGGGTGTACTGTGTTAGGTACTCTTAGCCATTGTATCCTTTGATCATCACAGCTCTGGTGAGATATTCTGTTATTCTATTTTATGTTTGGGGAAATAGAAAGATCTGGTAACTTGCTTATAGTCACAGAGTTACTGAGTAGTGGAGGAAGGATTCACACCCACTCCTTAGGCCATAATAAATCCTACCACCATTTATGTAGAAACCTTGCTTTTCAATATTGTTCATATCAGAGGTTTTGTTGTATTTTTGGTGGGTCTTCTGCAGAGGACCTGAAATTAAACCATCTGAGGACAGGCGCTAGCTTGGTTGAATGTGAAAAATCAGTCTGTGCCATCCAATATTTAGTAAAAAATTTTTACTGATGGGAGGATGAGCTGTGATAATGCATATACAGTGTCTTGCACATAAGAATTCAATAACTGTTATCTATCATGATAATGATGATGGTAATGAGGATGATTAAGCAGTCTCTGCCCAAAAGGATTTCCTCTGACAGACTATTGATTTCTGCAAAAGAATTGGTCTAATAGGATAGAGATTGTCATCCCCACATCATTAATTACACAGCATTTGTCAACTGAGATGCGGAAGCAGGCTCTGATGCCCGGAGCTTAACCTCTTGTGGCACTGCCTCCTTGCGGGGCTCCAGGGCTCCTGTCCTGTCTCATAGAGGACACGATACATTTTGTTTTGCTTTTTTGAGTCAATGAGAGACATTAGAGCCCTCCCTCCTCTAAGAGTTAACTTGATGAATGGTCTTGCAGATGTTTTCCTTTAAGAATATTCCCAGCCTCTTCTGCTGGGTGACAAGTATCCTCTTAACTAGTAATGCTAAGCTCTCCTTTTGCATACCTGACCCATCTTCCCTTGACTTTCTAACCTCTCCATCCCCTTTGTGATGCATAGAATACTATGCAAGGTGAAGACCTTCATCTGGACCTGAGGGAAGGAGAGGGGACACCATCTTTAGACCTTGACTTCCATACAAGAATACCAGATGGGGGATTAATTGCCAAATAAATTGTGCTATAAATAATTGCTGTAGGACTTTAGAGGAGAAGCAAGATTTAACTCTGGCCTGGGGTGGTCAGGTAGGCTTCTTGGAGAACATGGGTCTTAAACTGGTAGGGCCTGAACTGGTCCTTCAGGTCATTAAGGCCAGACTGCTTGGCACTGAATCCCAGTTCTACTTACTACCTGTGTGACCTTGGTAGGATTTTTTTAGTCGTTCTGTGCCTCAGTTTCCTCATTTGTAAACTGGGGATAATAATGGTACCTGCCCCATACGATTGTTGTGAGGATTAAATGAGTTGGCAAATCTCAAGTGCTGAGAACA
Source organism: Raphicerus campestris (assembly GCA_006410735.1). Lineage (NCBI taxonomy): Eukaryota > Metazoa > Chordata > Mammalia > Artiodactyla > Bovidae > Raphicerus > Raphicerus campestris. The sequence goes on from SJYW01004313.1 coordinate 7,326, forward strand.
GTGCTTAGCACCTAGGAAGAGTTCAATAAATATTTTTAATAGCTATTTTTACTGAAGACTGGGAGATTTCGATAGAGAGAAGCCAGATATCAGAAGCAGAAGAGAGAATTCAGATCAAACTTGTATTCCCTCCCAGCCAAGGCAGGAGGCCTGACTCATTCCGTTTCACTGGTGACACAGCTGGGGACAAATTATCGTGTGTCTTCTCTGAAGGTATAAGTGGCTCTTTGGGTAGCTGCAATGTGGACAACAGTTTTCTGAAGAGCTTAATTTGCTCTTTGGGAATACATTTGGACCTAGGGAAATGCTGGCCCTGAGGGGGAACTCTCTTGTTTCTTTTAGAAAACATAGCCTATAAGAAATTCAGAAGACTTGCCTGCTCAGCTTCACTAACAGCCAAGTCTGAGCCCAGCTGTTGGTTTGCATCTGACTTCTAGGGAAGACCTGAGTCTAACCTGATTTTGCATATGTTCTGAGGCAATATCTGTATTCTTTTCAATACTGGATAGGCATTTATTGATCATCTTCAGCGTGCCACATTTCTGCCTTTGGAGAGCTGGCAGTTTATTAGGTGATAGACAAGTAAGGAGGCAATTACATTGTAGTGTGACAGATGCCCTCCCAGGGGAAGTGGAGGGTAACATGGGAACAAGTCCAGTCTAGTTCAGGATGCTGGAGGAAGGGACATGTAAATTAAGCCCCGGAGGAGGAGGAGGGGTTAACCTAGAGCTGCAGGGTGGGGGTGAGGGGCAGCTGTATACTGGCCTGCTGACATGGGCTAAGGCGAATACTGTGTGCCTCTGAGCCCAGGTGTGTGTGTGTGTGAGTGTGTGAGAGAGAGAGAGTGTGAGTGAGTGAGAGGGGGAAGAAAGATGGGATAAGTTTGGGGTAGTGAAGAGAGAGCTCTTCTGGACTAAGAAAAGGAATCCTGTTTTTGCAGTGTTTTACTGGCTGACTTCTAGTAAATCACCTCACCTGTATGGAACTTAATCTCTTCATCTATGAAATGAAAATGCTATTATAAATTTGGTCTATTTCCTAAGGCTATTTCATAATAATAGATATGAAAAGGCTTAAACACACAGCATTATATATTTTTAGGAAATTGTCATTATTACATGATTTCATTTTGTAAGGCTGACAGTACTTCTCTCATAAATCCATGGCACTGGGAATATGTGAAAGTGAGTAATTAGGCATCACCATCATGGATAGTATCTTTAACGCTCCCATTGTGTTATTAGAATAAGAAATGGAGCTTCTGGTCATAGTGATGGATCGTGGTAGTTTATTAGCAGACAGAGTAAATGGTCACTTCTGCTGTCCATTCATGCTGTCCCATGGCTGCCATCCACCTACATCTGCCTGATAGGTGGTGACTGATACGATATACAGAAAAGATGGAGATTCTGTCTTCCAGTTCCAGTTACAGAACATGAATTCTTGTTACTACTTTCCTGTTACTGGTTTATAGAGATTACTTGGTCAGATGGCTCAGCTGATGGTGGGAATATTGTAGACAGTGAAACTATGTGATGTAGGAAGGAGGGCTTCTCACTCAACAGAGAGGTGAAGGGGGGACTTCAGAGTCAGGCTCTAGGCATTGGGGATGAGGGTGGTAAATTTGGTCAGGTAAGACGAATAGTTTTCCATCCCAATCCTCATTTTAGACCACAGTGTGCCTTCAGAAAGTTACTTTCCTTCTTGAGGCCTCAGGTTCTTTATAAGCTGGTGATAATAAGGGTACCAATTTCATACAGTTATTGTAAGAATTATTAAAAAGTAAAATCATGACATCCAAATATAAAATGAACATGTGTCGAAGACTGTACATAACTTGTCACTTTAAAAGGGAAGCAGTAGGATGATACCACTGGCTTAAAGGAGAATTCGAAGAACCACACATAATATAGGCAATAAAGATTGCTGAGATGAATTTAAAAATAGGTGCAAACTGAGTGTATCCAGAAGGCAGTAATCAGTTGTATTCCACTGGGCACATTTCATTTGCATTTCAACTGACAAATTTACTTGCATTGTTATCGGTTTTATCATCTCACAGAGTTGTAGAATAGCTAAAAGAAAATCATAACCCAGCTCATGCCCAGTTTTCTATTGAAAAAAAAATCCATTGATGTTTTTGGTCCATTTCAAAGTCTTTTTCACATTTAATTAAATAGAGGCAATGCATATAGAATGCTTGGCAAAGTGCTCAATAAATGCTAGCTATTATAAAAGTCACTGAAATTAGTAGTAATAATAAAAATCCTTTGCCCTGCTGGCAGCATTATAGCCCTGAAATGAAGCTTTGGTCATGATACATCCTTCTCAAAAACGTGGAGTGACTTGTCATTGTCTCTGAAATAAATTCTATGCTTCTTAGCTGGACATTTAAGTTTCACTGATCTGTCCCCATCCAAACTTGCCAGTTCATTTCCTGCACCTAACTCCCTGCAAGATGTGTCCTGGTGCCTGGAATTGCACTTTAGGGATCAAGCTTTGTGGACACTGAAGGCTTTGGGGGTCTCTAAGCGCTCCCTCAGAAAATGTCAATGCCACCAAGGGAGGGTTTTGTCTGGAGATGATCTGGCAGCAACACGGTTGTTCAATTGGTAAATGTATTAGCCTGCTCAGGCTGCTTTAACAAAATACCATAAGCTGGGTGACGTAGACAACAGATATTTACCTTCTCACAGTTCAGGAGGTCAGGAGTCCATGATCATCCCTCAGTTGCCAGTTGATTTGAATTCTTGTGAGAGCTGCCTTGAGGCTTGCAGACAGCTGTCCTCAGCTGGCCTTTGCTCTGTGCGTATGGAGGGAAAGACAGAGGTCTCTTCTGGCTCTTCCTTCTCTTCTGGGGACACTAGTCCTATTGGATCAGCGCCCAACCCTCATGGCCTTTCCAAACTTTTGTTACCTCCCCAAATACCGTATCTCCAAATATGGTTACACTGGGGTTAGGGCTTTAGCCTATGGATTTTAGGGTTACAATTCAGTTCATAACAGCAAGATACAAGGGAACAGAAAGTGACCAAGAGTGGAGATGGGAAAGTCTGGCTTCATCATTACACAAACCTGTTCCGCTGAGTTTTCCTTGTGGTAAAACCAGCTCTCACCTGGATGACTCTGCACCTGGCACCCATGGCTCAGCTAGGGAAGATGGTGGGTGGATTGGGTTCTTTCTTGCCATCTCTCAGCCTCCAGGTGGTGTCTCACTTAACCTAAAAACCTAGATCTGACTAGGTCTGGCTGAGATTTTCACTGGAAGAGAAATACCCAAAAATGTTACCCGGGTCAATTTATAGGTTCTTAAGATTGTATATTTGCTTTTCTTGGCAGCTAAAACATGAGATTTTCTTTGTTCACACTTTTTTTTTTTGGTCCAGCCATGTTTGTTTCAAAGAGATCTTTCTTTCATACCACTTCTTAGACACATTATAGGTAATAATTTGGCTTAATCACAATAATCTAGCCTATTTTCATGCTAATAAGTGAACAAAATTACTATATATATGTGTGTTTGTATAAATATATGGTTTTTGGATAGCCAAGCACCTGAGATTCAAAAACTAATGAAGTTTTTGATCTTGGGAAAAATATTTTTCAAAGTGTGCTATTTGTCAGACTTACTAAGACTTGTAGGAAGATACTCAGGTAATTTCAGGAAAAATTTTAGGGTAGGCACTATCTTATGAAATTGCTGAATGAATGCAAATCACTTTCCTATTACTTAATTGGCTTAATTGGAAGCCAAGTGGGATGAGAGTGTTAACTGGTATGTACATTAATTGAGGCAGTGAGACAGTGCAGAAGGAAAAAAGAAAGATAACATGCTAGATTTGAAGCCTAACAGGTCAGAGCTTGTCACTTACTAATTCTGACATTGGGTAAATCCCTTAGTTTTCTAGGCCACAGTTCTCTTGTCTATAAAATGAATGTTGATGACATCTAAGATTCAACATTAGGGTAGTTTTAGCTGCTGTAACAAGCTCCACCATTCTAGTGGCATAGCACAATAGAAATAAAGATACTTTAAAAGATAAAAATACTGTTGACTGAATTTTTACCTTCTTGATATCAGCTTTAAAAATTGAAGTGTAACAAGCATGTTGAAAAATGCTACATCAAAAGATTGTAGCTCAAGTAAGTTATTAAAAGTAAGCATTTATGTAGCCAGTATCCCAGGAATACCTATTATATTTGCCCCTGACCACTCCCCTCTCTGAATTCCTTAAAGCAACCACTGTTCTGATACCTTAAATTAATTTTGCTTTTTTTTTTTATAAATAGAATCATATAGTGTGTATATTTTTGTATTTGACTAAGAAAGACTCAAGTATGAGACTCATATAAGTTGTTGCATGTAGCTGTAATTCACTGATTTTGACATTGTGTGAATACATCAAAATGTATCCATTGTTTGGCTATTGTAAGTAATACTGCTATGAACATTCTTGTACATTCTTTAAAAATTTTATTGAAGTATAATTGATTTACAATATTAGTTTCACATATACAACTTAGTGATTTGATATATTTATAGATTACACTCTAAAGTTATTACAAAATAATGTAATATATTTCCCTGTCCTCTACAATATATCCTTGTTGTTAATTTATTTTATACATTGTAGTTTGCATCTCATAATTCCCTAACCTTAGCTTGCCGCCATTCTATCCCTCTTCCCACAGGTTGCCACTAGCTCCTTCTCTGTACCTGTGAATCTGCTTCTTTTTTGTTACATACACTAATTTGTTTCATTTTTTATATTCCACACATGAGTGATGAGATTATTTCTTTTTTTAAAAAAATTTCACTTAGCATAATACCCTATAGGTCTATCCATATTGTTGCGGATGGCAGAATTTCATTTTTTTCCATAGGTAATATTGTATTGGATATATTTATACACCATATCTTTATTCACTCATGTTTTGATAGAAACTTAGACTGAGTCCATATCTTGGCTATTGTAAATAAGGCTGCTTTGAACATTGGGGTGTAAAAACTAGTGTTTTCATTTTTAGTGGATAATACCTAAGAGTAGAACTGCAGAATCATATGGTATATTTTTAGCTTTTTGAGGAAACTCCATACTGTTTTCCATTATGGCTGCACCTACTTACATTTATACCAACAGTGTACTAGAGTTCCCTTTTCTTCACATTCTTACCAGCATTTGTAGACTTTTTGATGATAGCCTTTTTGAGAGGTGTGAGTTGATATCTCATTATGGTTTTGATTTGCATTTCTCTAATAATTTGCACTGTTGAGCATTTTTCCCTATGCCTGTTGGCCAATTAGATTTTTTAAAAAGTATTGAGTTATTTGAGCTGTTTACAAATATGGATGTTAACCCCTTATTGGCCATATCACTTGCAAATATTTTCTTCCATTAAGTAGATTGTCTTTTTGTTGATGGTTTCCTTTGATGTGCAAAAGTATTTATATTTAATTAGATCCCATTTGTTTATTTTTGCTTTTGTTTCTTTTGCCTTAGCAGACGGAGCCAAAAAAATAATGCTGTGATTTATGTAAGTGTTCTGCCTATGTTCTTTTCTCGAAGTTTTATGGTTTCGGGTCTTAACATTTAGGTCTTTAATGCATTTTGAATTTCTTCTTGTGTATGGTGTGAGAAAATGTTCTAATTTCATTCTGTTACATATAGCTGTCCAGTTTTCCCAGCACCACATTCTGTCTTTTCTCTGTTGTGTATTCTTGCCTCTTTTGTTGAAGACTACTTCACTGTGATTGTGTGGGTTTTTCTTGGCTCTTTATTCTGTACCACTGATCTTTGTGTCTGTTTTCTGCTCCACCTCCCCGCCCCCGCCCCAGTACCATGATGTTCTGATTACTTTGTAGTATAGTCTGAAGTCAGAGAGTGTATACCTTCAGCTTTGTTCTTTTTTTTTTTTTTTGTCAAGATTGCTTTGGCAATATAAGGTCTTTTGTGGTTCCATATACATTTTAGGAGTATTTATTCTACTCCTTTGAAAAATGTCATGGGTATTTTGATATGATTGCATTAAATCTGTAGATCGCTTTGGGTAGTATGATCATTTTTACAATATTCTTTTAATCCAAGAACATGGATATCTTTCCATTCCTTTATATCATCCTCAATTTCCTACTGAAATAATCAGTCATATTTACTTTATTATGTTAAATCTTTTATAACTTTATTTTTTCCCCTTATTTATCATGGACTGAGACTAGAGTATCCTAAGGCTGATGTGTTTTTTCTCTACTTCTGTTTGAATAGCCCAGAGAATTTGTTTTATGAATATTACTCTAGAGTTCATATATGTTCATATTCCTTTATCTTTGAGATTTGCACCTTTTGGCATTATAAAATATCCTTCTTTGCCTTGTTAAATACTTTTTTTTTTTCTGGCCTGAATCCAACTTTGTATAATGTTCAGATTAAAAAAACAACAACAAAACAATTTTATATGCTATTGTGGAGGAAGAGGGAGAAGGTAATGGCAACCCACTCTAGTATTCTTGCCTAGAGAACCCTGTGGACAGAGGAGCCTGGTGGGCTGCTGTCTATGGGGTTACACAGAGTCAGACATGACTGAAGTGACTTAGCATGCATGCATGCATGCATTGGAGAAGGAAATGGCAACCCACTCCAGTATTCTTGCCCGGAGAATCCCAGGGACAGAGGAGCCTGGTGGGCTATTGTCTGTGGGGTCTCACAGAGTCAGACACGACTGAAGTGACTTAGCAGCAGCACCAGGGGAGGAATAAACTTTTCTTTACCCTTCTAGGTTCTTCTGGCTGCTCTAAGAGTGAGATTTACATAAGAAAAATTAATAGGAGATCAAACAAGAGTTTAATAACATATAGGTAGACTCAGTTTTATAAGATAAACAGGGACTCAGAAAACCTGAGTATCTTGCCAGTGTAACCAAAGCCTTTCCCTTAAATATCATCCTCAGCTAAAGGCAAAAGTGAATGTTGAGAGTAGGGAGAGTGGGTTATTCCAGGTTACAAGAAAAGCACAATGAACAAGGGACAAGGTGCTATGCAGATTTAAGTCATTGCTGTCTCCATTGATAAGAGTTTCTAGAGATTCTGTCAACCTCTTCTTACTACCCTAGGTTGGGAAGATCCCCTGGAGAAGGGAATGGCAACCCACTCCAGTATTCTTGCCTGGAGAATTCCATGGATAGAGGAACCTGGCAGGTTACGGTTCATGGAGTCACAAAGAGCTGGATATTATTGAGTGACTAACACTTTGTTTTCTTCTTAGTGCAGCCAAGGAGACACACCTGAAAATGGAGATTTTCCTTAAAAATGTAATGTTTCTTACAAAAGTATAACTGCTTGGTTTTCAGAGTTTTTCCCATGTTTGCTATTTCTTAGAAAATGAGCAGCTTTAAATATTATACCAATGACACATTTTGGGGGCAAATTTTGCTCTCCTGCAATGCATTTGCCTAGTATTCACTCAGTAGTGTTCGACTCTTTGTGACCCCATAGACTGCAGCCTGCCAGGCTCCACTGTCCATGGCATTCTCCAGGCAAGAATACTAGAATGGGTAGCCGTTCCCTTCTCCAGGGGATCTTATTGACCCAGGGATCGAACCCAGATCTCCCACATTGCAGACAGGTACTTATTGTCTGAGCCACCAGGGAAGCCCCAATATATAATGCCTCTATATTCAGATAAATTTGAGCTATATGTTGTGATCCAATCTGAATGTATTTTTCTCTAAAAATATAATTTTTGCCTGTTCACATTTATTGATATGATAAATATAAAATACCTCCATTGTCTATTTCTTTATATAGATGCCATTAATTTTCTGATGGCCAATGGGTAGAATTAATGTATTATCTTTACCTTTTTTTTCCTGCTTTATCTTCTGATACTATTTACATTTATGTTGTCTTTTACTGTTTGTACTGTTCTATATAATTTGGTCTTTGTCACTTAAAAAAAATTATTTTAATTGGAGGCTAATTACTTTACAATATTGTGGTTTTTACCATACACTGACATGAGTCAGCCATGGGTGTACATGTGTCCCCCCATCCTGCACCCCCCTTCCAGCTCCCTCCCCATCCCTCTGGGTTGTCCTAATGCACTGGCTCTGAGTGCCCTGTTTCATGCATTGAACTTGGACTGGTCATCTGTTTCACATATGACAATATACATGTTTCAATGCTGTTCTCTCAAATCATCCCTCCCTCGCCTTTTCCTACAGAGTCCAAAAGTCTGTTCTTTACATCTGTATCTCTTTTGCTGTCTTGCATATATGGTCGTCATTACCATCTTTCTAAATTCCATATATATGCGTTAATATACTGCATTGGTGTTTTTCTTTCTGACTTCACTCTGTATAATAGGCTCTAGGTTCATCCACCTCGTTAGAACTGACTCAAATGTCTTCCTTTTAATAGCCGAGGAATAGTCCATTGTGTATATGTACCACAGCTTTCTTATCCATTCATCAGCTGATGGACATCTAGGTTGCGTCCATGTCCTGGCTATTGTAAACAGTGCTGCAGTGACCATTGAGGTACACGTGTCTCTTTCAATTCTGGTTTCCTCAGTGTGTGTGCCCAGCAGTGGGATTGCTGGATCGTGTGGGTGCTCTATTTCCAGTTTTTTAAGGAATCTCCACACTGTTCTCCATAGTGGCTGTACTAGTTTGCATTCCCACCAACAGTGTAAGAGGGTTCCCTTTCCTTTATTCTCAGCAGAATAATTATATCAATATCTACCTACCTCTCATCTTTTTTCTTCCTTCTATCAGTTTTTGTTACAATTCCGCATTGTCAGGACACATAAAATTTACCTTTTGTTCTGTTAACAGTATACTCACATTTGTCTTAGAGATGCATTTAAACAGAGGAAACTGCTCTTCACCAGTCCTTTTGCCATCATTTTTTCAGTAAGTTCTTGGTTGGATAAAGTTTAGCTTCTACTAAATTCCTTAAAAGGGCTTATGCAAATTATCCTACTTGTTTTATTTAAATGTAAATCACAATTTTATTTAAACCTAAAGATCTTTGAGTGTCTCTTTTTTTAAAGGATNCAGTAAGTTCTTGGTTGGATAAAGTTTAGCTTCTACTAAATTCCTTAAAAGGGCTTATGCAAATTATCCTACTTGTTTTATTTAAATGTAAATCACAATTTTATTTAAACCTAAAGATCTTTGAGTGTCTCTTTTTTTAAAGGATTTCATAGGAGTTACACCACTTTTTTCCCCACCTCCCCCACTACTGAACTTGCTGTGAAAAGATCCAAGGCCAAACAGTCTTTCCTTTTGAATTTTGTGACTCTTATTGTCTAGCCACCCTAAAGGGTCCTTCATCTTTGATACTGGTGCTGAAAATTCAGCCTCTTGCATCAGTGCCAAACTGAATCTTAGAGACAGAATTTTGGGTGAAGTAGGAAAGAATAGGTTTATTGCTTTGCCAGGCAAAGAGGGACACAGCAGGCTCTTGCCTTCCAAACTGTGTGTCCCGACCCTGGAGGATTTGGTAAAGAGTTTTATAGTAATTGTTCGAGTGGGGTTGCTGATAAGATTAGTGTATGTGCAGGGCCTGCACTTTTAATCTAATCTCAGGTAATCTCTTGATGAGTTTCTCTGATTCCTTTAATCTGGCCTCAGAATAGCAGTCTTCTCTGGAATGAAGAATGCTAATTCCATTTGTTGGGAGTTTTGGCTCTATAAAGAGCTCAGAGATACTGTTATCCTTTGAGGCAGAGCCAGGACCCTGCCCTAAAGGCTGCACTCTTGATTCTTGGCTGCTCCTCCCTTTCTCTGCATCCCCTCTCTTCCCTGGATTAGCAGCTATCTGAAACTGATCTTTGCAACTCA
>SJYW01004318.1:0-11165 GCA_006410735.1 Raphicerus campestris
AAAATGGACCAAAGAACTAAACAGACATTTCTCCAAAGAAGACATATAGATGGCTAACAAACACATGAAAAGATGCTCAACGTCACTAATTATCAGAGAAATGCAAATCAAAACCACAATGGGGTACAATTTCATGCCAGTCAGAATGGCTGTGATCCAAAAGTCTACAAGCAATAAATACTGGAGAGGGTGTAGAGAAAAGGGAATCCTCTTACACTGTTGGTGGGAATGCAAACTAGTATAGCCACTATGGAGAACATAGTGGAGATTCCTTAAAAAACTGGAAATAGAACTGCCTTATGACCCAGCAATCCCACTACTGGGCATACATACCGAGGAAACCAGAATTGAAAGAGACACGTGTACCCCAATGTTCATCATGCAGTGTTTATAATAGCCAGGACATGGAAGCAACCTAGATGTCCATCAACAGAAGAATGGACAAGAAAGCTGTGGTACATATATGCAATAAAGTATTACTCAGCCATTAAAAACAATACATTTGAATCAGTTCTAATGAGATGGATGAAATTGGAGCCTATTATACAGAGTGAATTAAGCCAGTAAAAAAAAAAAAACCAATAGAGTATACTAATGCATATACATAGAATTTAGAAAGATGGCAATGATAACCCTGTATGTGAGACAGCAAAAGAGACACAGATGTATAAAACACTCTTTTGGACTCTGTGGTAGAGGGATGGGGTGGGATGATTTGAGAGAATGGCATTGAAACATGTATAATATCATATACGAAATGAATAGCCAGTCCAAGTTCGATGCAGGATACAGGATGCTTGGGGCTGGTGCATTCGGATGACCCAGAGGGATGGTATGGGGAGGGAAGTGGGGCGGAGGGTTCAAGATGGGGAACAGCCTTTGGAATAGGAGAAAATAATAGCAAATGAAGCAACTGACAAAGAACTAATCTCAAAAATATACAAGCAACTCTTGGGCTCAATTCCAGAAAAATAAATGACCCTGTTGCAGATTCATTTGATGTATGGCAAAACCAATACAATATTGTAAAGTAATTAGCCTCCAATTAAAATAAATAAAGTTAAATTAAGAAAAATTATCTGACAACAGATAAAATATATCTGACATAAAAAAATACCTGACAAAAAATTCAACAGATAGGCTCAACAGCAAAATGGAAGGGACAGAGAAGAGAATCAGTGAACTTGAAGAACAAAAAATAGAAATGACCAAATCTGAAAACCAGGAAAAAAATAATCTGCAAAAAAATAATTATTACATATATATGTGTATATATATATGGATAGAGGCCCAGAGACCTCTAACAAGATATATAATATTCATGTTACTGGGGAGAGGAGAAAAGGATGAGACCAAAAAAGTACTTGAAGAAATAATAGCTGAAATTTTCCAAAATTTGGCAAAGAAAAACATACAGAATTAAGAAACAGTGAATTCCAAAGAAGATAAACCTAAAGAAATTCACACCAAGATACACCATATTCAAGCTTCTTAAAACTGAAAACAAAACAAAAATATAGAAAGCACCAAGGAAAAAATACTTTCTTATATACAGAGGGAAATAAACTAAAAACCTGCATAGCAAGGAAAACCATCAATAAAAAGACAAGACAACATACTGAATGGGAGAAAATATTTGCAAACCATATATCTGATCAGGGATTAATACAAAGAGCTCAAAGAACACAATAGCAAAAAAAAAAAAAAAAAAAAGAAAGAAAGAAAAGAAGAAGAAGATAAGCTAAAGAGACATTTTTCCCAAACGGCATATGAGATGTTCAACATCACCAATTATCAGGGAAATGAAGGCATTACATTAAGTGGTTCTTTTCATCATGGGGGACTGGAATGCAAAAGTAGGAAGTCAAGAGATACCTGGATTCAGGAAAGCTTGGACTTGCAGTACAAAATAAAGCAGGGCAGAGGCTAACAGAGTCTCACCAAGAGAACGCACTGGTCATAGCAAACACCATCTTCCAACAACACAAGAGAATACTACACATAGACATCACCAGATAGTCAATAGTGAAATCAGATTGATTATAATTTTTGCAGCCCAAGATGGAGAAGATCTATACAGTGAGCAAAAACAAGACTGGGAGCTGACTGTGGCTCAGATCACACACTCCTTATTGCCAAATTCATACTTAAATTGAATAAAGTAGGGAAAACCACTAGGCCATTCAGGTATGACCTAAATCAAATCCCTTGCATACAGTGGAAGTGAAAAGTAGATTCAAGGGATTAGATCTGATAGAGTACCTAAAGAACTATGGATGGGGGTTCATGACATTGTATAGAAGGCAGGAATCAAGGCCATCCCCAAGAAAAAGAAATGCAAAGAGGCAAAATGGTTATATGAGGAAGCCTTACAAATAGCTGAAAAAATAAGAGAAGTGAAAAGAAAATGACAAAAGGAAAGATATACCAATCTGAATGCAGAGTTCCAAAGAATAGCAAGGAGAGATAAGGAAGCCTTCCTCAGTGATCAATGCAAAGAAATGGAGGAAAAAATTAGAATGGGAAAGACTAGAGATTCCTTCAAGAAAATTAGATACCAAGGGAACGTTTCATGCAAAGATGGGCACAAGAAAGAACAGAAACAGTATGGACCTAACAGAAGCAGAAGATATTAAGAAAAGGTGGAAAGAATACACAGAACTATACAAAAAATATCTTAATGACCCACAAAGGTGTGATCACTCACCTAGAGCCAGACATCCTGGGATGTGAAGTCAAGTGGGCCTTAGGAAGCATCACTACGAACAAAGCTAGTAGAAGTTATGGAATTCCAGCTGAGCTATTTCAAATCCTAAAAGATGATGCTGTGAACGTATTGCACTCAATATGCCAGCAAATTAGGAAAACTCATCAGTGGCAATGGACTGGATAAGGTCAGTTTTCTTTCAAGTTCGAAAGAAAGGCAATGCCAAAGAATGTTCAAATTGCCACACTGTTGCACTCATGTCACACACTGGCAGGTAACGCTCAAAATTCTCCAAGCTAGGCTTCAACAGGATGTGAACCGAGAACTCCCAGATGTTCAAGCTGGATTTAGAAAATGCAGGGGAAACCAGAGATTAAATTGCCAACATCTGTCGGATCACAGAAAAAGCAAGAGAATTCCAGAAAAACGTCTCCTTCTGCTTCATTGACTATGCGAAAGTCTTTGAGTGTGTGGCCCACAATGAAATATTGAAAATTCTTAGAGATGAGAATACAAGACCACTTTATCTGCCTCCTGAGAAACCGGTATGCAGGTTAAGAAGCAACAGTTAGAACCAGACATGGAACAATGGACTGGTTCTAAATTGGGAAAGGAGTTTGTCAAGCATGTATATTGTCACTCTGCTTATATAACCTATATGCAGATTACATCATGCGAAATGCCAGGCTGGATAAAGCACAAGCGGAATCAAGATTGCCAGGAGAAATAGCAGTAACCTCAGATAGGCAGATGACGCCATTCTTATGGCAGAAAGTGAAGAGGAACTAAAGAGCCTCTTGATGAAGGTGAAAGAGAGAGGGAAAAAGCTGGTTTAAAATTCAACATTAAGAAAACTAAGATCATGGCATCCGGTCCCATCACTTCATGGTAAATAGTGAAACAATGGAAACAGTGACAGGCTTTATTTTCCTGGGCTCCAAAATCACTGCAGATGGTGACTGCAGCCATGAAATTAAAAGATGCTTGCTCCTTGGAAGAAAAGCCATGACCAACCTAAACAGCAGAGACATTACTTTGCCAACAAAGGTCCGTCTAGTCAAAGCTATAGTTTTTCTAGTAGTCATGCACAGATGTGAGAATTGAACAATAAAGAAGGCTATACACAGTGAAGAATTGATGCTTTTAAAGTTTGGTGTTGGAGAAGACTCTTGAGAGTCCATTGGACAGCAAGGAGATCAAACCAGTCAATCCTAAAAGAAATAAACCCTGAATATTCATTGGAAGGACTGATGCTGGAACTGAAGCTCCAATACTTAGGCCATCTGATGAGAAGACCCGACTCATTAGAAATAAGACCCTGATGCTNGCATTGAAAGGACTAATGCTGGAACTGAAGCTCCAATACTTAAGCCATCTGATGAGAAGAGCTGACTCATTAGAAATAAGACCCTGATGCTAGGAAAGTGTGAAGGCAGGAGAAGGGGATGACAGAGGATGAGATGGTTGGATGGCATCAATGACTCAATGGACATGAGTTTGTGCAAGCCCTGGAAGATGGTAAAGGACAGGGAAGCCTGGTGTGCTGTAGTCCATAGGGGTGCAAAGAGCTGGACACAACTGAGCAACTGATGTTAAGTGAAATAAAACAGAGAGAGAAGGACAAATACTGTATGATTTCACTCATATGCAGAATATAAAAAATAAAAACAAAACATAAACAAATTGATGGTTATTAGAGGGGAAGCAGGTTGAGGGGTAGGTAAAATGGCTAGAGAGGGAAGTTTATAGAGTGACAGTAACTAGACTTATTGTGGTGATCACTTTGTAGTGTACACAAAGATCAAATTATTATGTTGCACGCTTGAAACTAATATAATGTTATAATTCAATTACCCCGATTTTTAAAAAACTGAAATAAATGAAATCTTACTTTTTTCTAAATTACTCCCTGGCACTGTTTGTTCCCAGTCTTTTGAAGGTACACTTGCTTTACTACTTGAGTTAATCATAGATCGTTTTGATGGTAAAGATGAAAGCTCCATAGCATTGTAAGAATCATACAAATCCCAAGCCGTGGACATTATACCTAAATAAAGAAAAGGAAGGTAAACATTACTCTAAACCAAATTATAATATTTTAGCTTATATATAGCTAGCTAAAGCAAAATCTAAGGTAAGAATATCTATTGTTCAGGGAAAAAACATTATTGTTTTACAACAACGGCAAAAAATAGTTAATGATGCCCATGGATTATAGTTTGCCAGGCTCCTTTGTCCATGGCATTCTTCATGTCAGAAAACGAGTGGGTAGCCATTCTCTTCTTCAGGGCATCTTCCCAATCCAGGGATCAAGCCCAGGTCTCCAGCATTGCAGGCAGATTCTGTACCATCTGAGCCACCAGGGAAGCCCCAATTTTAGTTTCAGTTCAGTTCAGTTCAGTCACTCAGTCGTGTCCACATGTGACCCCATGAATCACAGCACGCCAGACCTCCCTGTTCATCACCATCTCCCAGAGCTCACTCAGACTCACGTCCATTGAGTCCGTGATGCCATCCAGCTATCTCATCCTCAGTCGTCCCCTTCTCCTCCTGCCCCCAATCCCTCCCAGCATNCTAGAGATTCCTTCAAGAAAATTAGATACCAAGGGAACGTTTCATGCAAAGATGGGCACAAGAAAGAACAGAAACAGTATGGACCTAACAGAAGCAGAAGATATTAAGAAAAGGTGGAAAGAATACACAGAACTATACAAAAAATATCTTAATGACCCACAAAGGTGTGATCACTCACCTAGAGCCACACATCCTGGGATGTGAAGTCAAGTGGGCCTTAGGAAGCATCACTATGAACAAAGCTAGTAGAAGTTATGGAATTCCAGCTGAGCTATTTCAAATCCTAAAAGATGATGCTGTTAACGTATTGCACTCAATATGCCAGCAAATTAGGAAAACTCATCAGTGGCAATGGACTGGATAAGGTCAGTTTTCTTTCAAGTTCGAAAGAAAGGCAATGCCAAAGAATGTTCAAATTGCCACACAGTTGCACTCATGTCACACACTGGCAGGTAACGCTCAAAATTCTCCAAGCTAGGCTTCAACAGGATGTGAACCGAGAACTCCCAGATGTTCAAGCTGGATTTAGAAAATGCAGGGGAAACCAGAGATTAAATTGCCAACATCTGTCGGATCACAGAAAAAGCAAGAGAATTCCAGAAAAACGTCTCCTTCTGCTTCATTGACTATGTGAAAGTCTTTGAGTGTGTGGCTCACAATGAAATATTGAAAATTCTTAGAGATGGGAATACCAAACCACTTTATCTGCCTCCTGAGAAACCGGTATGCAGGTCAAGAAGCAACAGTTAGAACCAGACATGGAACAATGGACTGGTTCTAAATTGGGAAAGGAGTTTGTCAAGCATGTATATTGTCACTCTGCTTATATAACCTATATACAGATTACATCATGTGAAATGCCAGGCTGGATAAAGCACAAGAGGAATCAAGATTGCCAGGAGAAATAGCAGTAACCTCAGATAGGCAGATTACGCCATTCTTATGGCAGAAAGTGAAGAGGAACTAAACAGCCTCTTGATGAAGGTGAAAGAGAGAGGGAAAAAGCTGGTTTAAAATTCAACATTAAGAAAACTAAGATCATGGCATCCGGTCCCATCACTTCATGGCAAATAGATAGCGAAACAATGGAAACAGTGACAGGCTTTATTTTCCTGGGCTCCAAAATCACTGTAGATGGTGACTGCAGCCATGAAATTAAAAGATGCTTGCTCCTTGGAAGAAAAGCCATGACCAACCTAAACAGCAGAGACATTACTTTGCCAACAAAGGTCCGTCTAGTCAAAGCTATAGTTTTTATAGTAGTCATGCACAGATGTGAGAATTGAACAATAAAGAAGGCTATACACAGTGAAGAATTGATGCTTTTAAAGTTTGGTGTTGGAGAAGACTCTTGAGAGTCCGTTGGACAGCAAGGAGATCAAACCAGTCAATCCTAAAAGAAATAAACCCTGAATATTCATTGGAAGGACTGATGCTGGAACTGAAGCTCCAATACTTAGGCCATCTGATGAGAAGACCCGACTCATTAGAAATAAGACCCTGATGCTAGGAAAGTGTGAAGGTAGGAGAAGGGGATGACAGAGGATGAGATGGTTGGATGGCATCAATGACTCAATGGACATGAGTTTGTGCAAGCCCCGGAAGATGGTAAAGGACAGGGAAGTCTGGTGTGCTATAGTCCATAGGGGTGCAAAGAGTTGGACACAACTGAGCAACTGATGTTAAGTGAAATAAAACAGAGAGAGAAAGACAAATACTGTATGATTTCACTCATATGCGGAATGTAAAAAATAAAAACAAAACTCATAAACAAATTGATGGGTATTAGAGGGGAAGCAGGTTGAGGGGTAGGTGAAATGGCTAGAGAGGGAAGTTTATAGAGTGACAGTAACTAGACTTATTGTGGTGATCACTTTGTAGTGTACACAAAGATCAAATTATTATGTTGCACGCTTGAAACTAATATAATGTTATAATTCAATTACCCCGATTTTTAAAAAACTGAAATAAATGAAATCTTACTTTTTTCTAAATTACTCCCTGGCACTGTTTGTTCCCAGTCTTTTGAAGGTACACTTGCTTTACTACTTGAGTTAATCATAGATCGTTTTGATGGTAAAGATGAAAGCTCCATAGCATTGTAAGAATCATACAAATCCCAAGCCGTGGACATTATACCTAAATAAAGAAAAGGAAGGTAAACATTACTCTAAACCAAATTATAATATTTTAGCTTATATATAGCTAGCTAAAGCAAAATCTAAGGTAAGAATATCTATTGTTCAGGGAAAAAACATTATTGTTTTACAACAATGGCAAGAAATAGTTAATGATGCCCATGGATTATAGCTTGCCAGGATCCTCTGTCCATGGCATTCTTCATGTCAGAAAACGAGTGGATAGCCATTCTCTTCTTCAGGGCATCTTCCCAATCCAGGGATCAAGCCCAGGTCTCCAGCACTGCAGGCAGATTCTGGCCCCCAATCCCTCCCAGCATCAGAGTCTTTTCCAATGAGTCAACTCTTCACATGAGGTGGCCAAAGTACTGGAGTTTCAGCTTCAGCATCATTCCTTCCAAAGAAATCCCAGGGTTGATCTCCTTCAGNTTGCAGGCAGATTCTGTACCATCTGAGCCACCAGGGAAGCCCCAATTTTAGTTTCAGTTCAGTTCAGTTCAGTCACTCAGTCGTGTCCACATGTGACCCCATGAATCACAGCACGCCAGACCTCCCTGTTCATCACCATCTCCCAGAGCTCACTCAGACTCACGTCCATTGAGTCCGTGATGCCATCCAGCTATCTCATCCTCAGTCGTCCCCTTCTCCTCCTGCCCCCAATCCCTCCCAGCATCAGAGTCTTTTCCAATGAGTCAGCTCTTCACATGAGGTGGCCAAAGTACTGGAGTTTCAGCTTCAGCATCTGTCCTTCCAAAGAAATCCCAGGGTTGATCTCCTTCAGAATGGACTGGTTGGATCTCCTTGCAGTCCAAGGGACTCTCAAGAGTCTTCTCCGACACCACAGTTCAAAAGCATCAATTCTTCGGCACTCAGCCTTCTTCACAGTCCAACTCTCACATCCATACATGACCACTGGAAAAACCATAGCCTTGACTAGACGTACCTTAGTTGGCAAAGTAATTTTAGTTTAGGTAACATCATTACATTTGTTCATTGGGCAAAATTTAATTAACCTAAGAAACAGAAAACCTAGGAAATAGATATTATGTACATGCCATAATTATGTACAATTTAGAATCATAAATCATGATTGTGACTTCCTAATTCTATACTATCATACACTATGGAAATCTTATTTTAGCTACTATCAGAAAAGTGGTATTCCTAACTATACCTAAGTTTTGAGTATTTCTGAGTGTAAGATTGTGTAAATAGTTTTTTAAAGTTTTAAAACATTGTTTCTATCTACTGGTTTAATTCAGACTATAAAAGAATAACAATTGGCCGTATAACATTTATAGAAAAGTAATTTTATTTTAGCTGAGTAAAACGACATGATTATTGTAAAAGAAATGGTAAATAAGACTTACATTTCCATAACCTAGAAACAACTGGTAACATTTTCATGCATGTCCTCCCAGATTGACATAAATATATATGTTAACACATGAACAAATACACATGCATTTTTAAATTAAAATGATCTCATATCACACTTCTTAAAAGAGTTTTTACTATAGTATATAATATACATAGAAAACAAACTGTCCTTATGAAATGTGCCAAGTTTTAGAATTTAATTGTATTTTTAAAAGTTAGCCAGGAACACTAATACATTCATTGAATTATCCATTTATTTGAAATGCAACTTCTATAATAAAGTATTGTATGTGGACTGTTAGGTAGGAAACTTTTCGTCAGTTTTTCTGAATCTTTACAGAGGTAACTTCAGCGAAATTGGCATTTCTGGCTTCTCTATGACCCCCATTCATACATTACCAGGCAAAGAGAAATGACTAATCCTACAGGAAAGTTTAGGAGACAGAATTACAACTTGGCCACTTCTGGATTCTTTTGTTAAGTCTGCTCATTTGCAGAAAGCATGCATTCTCATCTGTTCTCACCCATGCAAAGAAGGTCTGCCCTTTCTAGCTGTGCCAATTATTGTTGGTAAGATCTATTCTGAAGGGAAGAAACAGCAAGTCCACTCAGCTGTGGATGAAAGGCTACATGTTTCAATTAACCTCACCAGTAGTAAAGGCACTTTTAAACATTTCCATCTCTTATATTGATCCATAGTCTCAATGTTTACTTGATCTTCATCAAATTCTTTAGTATAAACTGTAGCATTGGTTTTAAAAATTCCAATTGGAGTAAAGTTGATTTACAATGTTGTGTTAGTTTCAGGTGTATAGCAAAGCGAATCAGTTATATACACACATATATCCACTCTTTTTTATATTCTTTCCCCATATAGGCCATTAGGGAGTACTGACTAGAATTCCCTGTGCTAACTTAGACAAAGGTATTAATATCATATGTGAATGAGAGGATGTCCCTGCAGATTCCATGAACATTAAAAAGATAACAAAGGAACACTATGAACAACTCTATTCCAATAGATTTGATGATCTTGATGAAACTGACCAATTTCTTGAAAGTCACAATCACCAAAACTCACACAAGAAAGAACAGACAATCTGTATAGCCCTATCTCAACTAAGGAAACGGAGTCATAATTAATAACCTTCCAAAAGTAAAAGCACTGGGCTCAGATACAGGTATTGAATTCTACTTACAATTTAAGGAGAAAATTGCACCAATTCCTTGTAACATCTGTCAGAAGATAGAAATAGAGGGAATACTTAACTCGTACTTTGAGGCCAGCATTACTCTAATACCAAAAACAGATCATAAGAAAGGAAAATGGCAGACCAACAACTTTCATGAAAATAGATGCAAGAATCTTCTACAAAATACTAGCAATCAAATCCAACAATATATAAAGAGAATTACACACCACAACTAAGTGGAGCTTCTCCCAGATAAGCAAAACTAGTTCAACACTGGAAAGTTGATTAATGTAATCCATAATATCAGGCCAAAGGAAAAAAATGACTTGATCACATCAACAGATTCAGAAAAGGCATTTGGCAAAATCCAACACTCATTTATGATAAAAACTCGCAGTAAACTAGGAATAGAAGNAGTTCAACACTGGAAAGTTGATTAATGTAATCCATAATATCAGGCCAAAGGAAAAAAATGACTTGATCACATCAACAGATTCAGAAAAGGCATTTGGCAAAATCCAACACTCATTTATGATAAAAACTCGCAGTAAACTAGGAATAGAATTGGAACTTCGGCAACTTGACAAAGAACACCTACAAAACTCAATGAGTTTCTTCTAGAAACTAGAAAATATTTCACTAAGATCAGGACAAGACAAAGATGTCTCCTCTTACCACTCCTTTCAACATCATACTGGAAGTCCAAGCTAATGCAGTAAGATAAGAAGAAGTAAATGCTAATAAAAGAAATACAGAATGGAAAGGAATAAATAAACTGTTTTTGAACTCAGATGACATAATCATCTATATAGAAAACCTAAAAGAATTAACAAAAAAATTACTGAATTACTAAGTGATTACAGCAAAGTTTCAGGGTACAAGGTTAACACTATACAAAAATCAATCTCTTTCCTATATATTAACAATGAACAAAGAAATTTGAAATTTGAAACAATATGATCTACATTAGCACCCAAAAGTGAAGTAGGAATAAGTCTAACAAAATATGTACAAAATGTATTATAAGGAAGACCTCAAAACTCTGATGAACAAAATTAAAGAATGAAATAAATGGAGAGATATTCCATGTTTACTGATAGCATGACAATTCAGCATTGTTATGATGCCTGTCCTGCCCGTATTGATCTATAGATTAAATGCAATTTCAATCAA
>SJYW01004324.1:0-12653 GCA_006410735.1 Raphicerus campestris
TTCTTATTCTTCTCACCTTCTTCTTCTTCTTCCCACCTTCATCTTCTTCTTCTTCTTCTCATTTTCTTCTTCTTCTTCTTCTTCATTTTATTGATCTTCTCACCTTCTGCTTCTTATTCTTCTCACCTTCTCTATCTTCTTCTTCTTCTTTTACTTGCTCTTCCTCTTCTTCTCACCTTCTTCTTGTTCTTATTCTTATTCTTANGTATTTAACATGGAGAACCAGCAAGGACCTGCTGTCCAGCACAGGGAACTCTGCTCAATCCTCTGTAATAACCTGATGGTCACCAGGGGGAGGATGGGGGAAGGGATAGTCAGGGAGTCTGGGATGGACATGGACACACTGCTGTATTTAACATGGAGAACCAGCAAGGACCTGCTGTCCAGCACAGGGAACTCTGCTCAATCCTCTGTGATAACCTGATGGTCACCAGGGGGAAGGGGGGGGGAGGGATGGTCAGGGAGTCTGGGATGGACATGGACACACTGCTGTGTTTCACACGGAGAACCAGCAAGGACCTGCTGGACAGCCCAGGGAACTCTGCTCAATGTCATGTGGCAGCCTGGATGGGAGGGGAGTTTGGGGGGGAGTGGATGGAGTGGAGTCACGCATGGACGTAAGAGTTGGACCATAAAGCTGAGCGCCAAAGAATTGAGGCTTTTGAAGTCTGGTGTTGGAGAAGACTCTTGAGAATCCTCTGGGCTGCAGAGAGATCCAACCAGTCCATCCTCAGTGTATGCAACGCTGATTCCCCTCGCTGTTCATCTGAAATTATCATAACACTGTTAACTGACTATGCCTCAAAACAGAATGAAAAGTTCGGAAAGAAAAAGTTAAGAATACAGGGTTTCTCTGCTGCTGTAGAAAGATGGTATTTGACTCGACAAGAGCGGCTCTGGGGATTTCAGCACCCCTGCCATCCGCAGAGTCCACGTCGGTCTCCGCCCGGTGAGTCACCGGCAGGAGACGGAGTTCCCACAGACAGTGGCATCGTGCTTGTCTTTCTTCATCAAAGAAGACCCATCGGTGAGGTCCTGGGCGGCGGCAGAAGCTTGGCCAGCTCAACAGAGAGGAAAAATCACAGCTGCTTCTGCTGGTGAGGATGGAAGTGAGCCTGTATCCACAGCACCTCGAATCACCCCGGAGAACAAAGAGCCCTGCGGTTTCCTGTGCTGTCTGCCCCGCCGCCCGGGACGCCTCTGCGGGCATCCGAGGAGCCCCCGGAGTTCATTAAAGGAACGCCTCGGGAGGAAGGCGGGGCCCGCGTTCTTTCTTGTGGTCCACGCAGAGCCCAGCTCACGCCTCCACGACCCTGAGCTACTTGCAGCCACACAGAGAGAGGCATTTCCACCACGGATGAGCTCACGCCACGCGAGCTGTAAAAATATCTTACAAGGAAGGCGGCGTGAGGAGGTTGATTGTGAAGTAAACCTCCTGTCGAGGACTCTTGCAAGCATCTGTGGGATGGTGCGTAGAGAGGAGCGGGAGGTGGGAACAGAAACCCAAATGCCCGAGTGTCTGTCGCAGGAAAAGAGCTGCGGGGGGCGGGGGCGGGGGTGGAAAGCACCGTCACACCCGCACGTGACAATGTGCAGACACGGGCTGCCTCTTGGACTGGCTGCTGCCCTGGAGCAGACATGGTGGAGACGCGTCACAGGGAAGAGAATCACACTGGAGGGTGATTCGTGGTTGAGTCACTGAGTCGTGCCCGACTCTCAGGACCCTGTGGTCCGTAGCTCTCCAGGCTCCTCTGTCCATCGGAGGATCATAGTGAGTGAAAGGTGAACCATAACACACAGTCCCAAGAGACGGTGAGCTCCAGGGTTGGTGGACGCTTGCTCCTTGGGAGAAATGCTGTAACAAACCTACACAGCATATCACAAAGCAGGGACATCGCTTTACCAACAAAGGTCCATCTAGTAAAGCTATGGTTTTTCCAGGAGTCACGCATGGATGTAAGAGTTGGACCATAAAGAAAGCTGAGCGCCAAAGAATTGAGGCTTTTGAACTGTGGTGTTGGAGAAGACTCTTGAGAATCCTCTGGGCTGCAAAGAGATCCAACCAGTCCATCCTCAAGGAAATCAGCCCTGAATATTCACTGGAAGGTCTGATGCTGAAGCTGAAACTCCAGTCCTGTGGCCACCTGATGCGAAGAGCTGACCCACTGGAAAAGACCCTGATGCTGGGAAAGATTGAGGGCAAGAGGAGAAGGGGACGACAGAGGATGAGATGGCTGGATGGCATCACTGACTCAGTGGAGTTTGAAGAAACTCCTAGAGATAGTGAAGGGCGGGGAAAGCTGGCGTGCTGCAGTCCATAAACCTGCAAAGACTCGGAGATGACGGAGTGACCGAACACCACCTACAAGGCCTGGTGGAATTAAGACTCTGAGTGCTGTGTTAGCGACTGCTCTGAGTCTTCAGGGTCTTGCAAATAAATAGTTGGATGGCTTTGAAGACCAAGGTGCAGTCTACATTTGAGGTGTGTACTCGGTAGGCTGTGATCTAAACTATTTCCAAGCCGCTGTCTTACTCCGGGGCTTGTCTCTGATGTCGCCAGGGTCCTCCCTGCCTATCCACAAGGACGGGGCAGCTTGCTTTTCAGCCAGAAGCCTCCCTCCTTAAGCATTTTGTGACGCTGGGCTTTCTTCCAGTGGCTTGCCTCTCTGCTCATCTCAGATGTGGTTGCTGACGTTATCGGATGCCAGCAGGTGTGGACTTTGGTCCTACCCACCAAGTGTCTCCATCAAGGGTACGTATCATGCCAGCAGTGGGAGCCCTGTCACCGTCTCGTCCCCCACGGCCTGGGAGGACTTTCAGCCTGTGACTTCATCCCACCCCGAAGTTCTTGTTATGTTCTAAGTGTTAGATGCTCAGTCGTGTCAGACTCTTGCAACCCCCATGGACTACAACTGGCCAGGCTCCTCTGTCCATGGGATTCTCCAGGCAAGAATGCTGGAGTGGGTGGACATGCCCTCCTCCAGGGGATCTTTCTTCCAAGGACCCTGGGTCTCTTGCATTGCAGGCAGATTGTTTACCATCTGATCCCCCAGGAAGCCCAAAGCTACCCTCTACTTTCTCAGCTCCTCTCCATCCTCTGTTGGAGGCATCAGTGGCTCACTGGGTCCTTGCCTTCAGAGAGCTTTCTAATTATTCTGTCTTGTGTGTTTTTCCAGGCACGAGTTGCTTTATTAATATTTTTTCCAGTGATCCAGTAAGTACGCTAGGCCAGTTTTCAAAAGAGTAGACCCATGCCAGTTCAGCTGGACCCTGGCACTCGTGTGTGCAGGAAATTTACCTGGGGAGCAGAAAAGGTGTTTCCAACGAGTTCCTTCTGCTTTAATCTCAACTTCCAATGGGGCTTCCCAGCTGGCTCAGTTGGTAAAGAACTTCACTGCCAAAGCAGGAGACCCAGGGTCCTTGGAAGAAAGATCCCCTGGAGAAGGGCATGGCAACCCACTCCAGTATTCTTGCCTGGAGAATCCCATGGACGGAGGAGCCTGGCGGGCTGCAGTCCACGGGGTCACAAGAGTCGGACATGAGTCAGCACGCATGCACGCAGCCAACTTCCAATGAACGCAGCCCCCCGTTTTCAAATTCTCACAATTAATTCAGCCCCAAGCCAACTGAACTGGCGTTGTTTGCCACTGTCTTCTGGCTTTCTCAGACGAGTGTCAGAACCTTTTAAGTCCCCCATGTTTTTTTCTGTTTGTTTTTTTTACACTGGTTCCTTTTCCACCAGGTTCTCTTTCCATCAGCCCGAAACACTCTCCCCATGAAAGAAGTGGAAACCAAGACAATAAGGATGAAATGGGCTGAGGGCAGTGTTCAGAGGGCGGTGCTCACACACGGAGACAGGAGGGCAGGCTCCGTCTTTCAAAACTGTGAGTTCTCCTGCAGGAGGCAAGATACCGATTGGCGACGGTTCCAGGCGGCTTGGCCAAGCCAGGCAGATCCTCTGTCAGCTGGGTTTCCCTGGTAGCTCAGACAGTAAAGAACCTGCTTGCTGATGCAGGAGACCTGGGTTCCATCCCTGCGTCGGGAAGATGCCCTGGAGGAGGGCATGGCCACCCTCTCCAGTATCCTTGCCTGGAGAATCCCTTGGACAGAGGAGCCTGGCGGGGCTACACTCCGTGGGGTCGCAGAGAGTCAGACACGACTGAGCGGCTAACACACACACACACACTCACACACACACTGTTCCACCAGCATGTGTCTCCATCAACCCCAAAGACTCTTCCCGTGGAAGAAANTGGGGTCGCAGAGAGTCAGACACGACTGAGCGGCTAACACACACACACACACTCACACACACACTGTTCCACCAGCATGTGTCTCCATCAACCCCAAAGACTCTTCCTGTGGAAGAAATGGAAACCGAGACACCAAGGATGAGATCCTCAAACCAAGGATGAGATGAGCTGAGCCCAGAGTTCCAAGGCAGGAGGGCGGGCTCGTCCTCTGCCCGCTGAGAGATATACCCCCGGAGCCAAGATGCTGAGGGTTTCGGGCAGCTCTGGCCAAGCCAGCCAGGGCTCCCCCCAGGGGGCGGAGTGGGGGGGACTGTCCTGGGAGCCATCCAGAGGCTGGACGTGGGAGGTCTAGCAGGGAGGATGCTGCAGTCTCGTTTCAGGGTTTCACGTGGTGATCAGACCGACGGACCCCATGACTGCTTGGCCCTGCACAAACATATCACACCTCCGCTGGAACCCAGACCTGGCGGCCCTGCTGTGGACACGGCCGCAGCTTCCAAGGCATTGCTGTGGGTGGGGCCTTGCGATCTTGCTTTGTCAGCTTTCCTCTCCCCTAGTTGAAAAGTAAACACCGGGCGGGAGCCGCAGGAAGCCCGTGGGGGGACAGCGAGCCCCACCTCCCAGGGACCTCTCAGGGGGCTGCGGTCTCTGCAGATACCACCCAAAGACGGAATCCAGGCTGGAGGTGGGCAAGGCCGGCGCGGGTGAGAGCCCCTTTCCAAGGGAGAGTTGAAACTCGAAACCCTGCTGGTAAGCCTCCATGAAGAACTCTGATGTTGGCACCCTCTAATGCGGCACGGCCCCGGCAGGCTTGAGAGTGGGAAACATCTCGTAAAAACGCGCTGGAAACCAGAGACCAGAGCAGACAGTTGTATGCACAAGATTTTCTGCACTTCATGGCCTCCCAACCAGTCCCTCCTAAAGNGGGTGAGAGCCCCTTTCCAAGGGAGAGTTGAAACTCGAAACCCTGCTGGTAAGCCTCCATGAAGAACTCTGATGTTGGCATCCTCTAACGCGGCACTGCCCTGGCAGGCTTGAGAGTGGGAAACGTCTCGTAAAAACGCGCTGGAAACCAGAGACCAGAGCAGACAGTTGTACGCACAAGATTTCCTGCACTTCATGGCCTCCCAACCAGTCCCTCCTAAAGGAAATCAACCCTGAATGTTCATGGGAAGGACCGATGCTGAAGCTGAAACTCCAATACTTTGACCACCTGGTGTAAAGAAAAATGCGTGGGAAGAGAGACAGTCACTGTGTGATTATCAACATTGCAATTAGGGGGAAGACGGGATTCATAGGTGTAAAGACCCGATTCATAGGAAAAGACCTTGACGCTGGGACAGATTGAAGGCGGGAGGAGAAGGGGACGACAGAGGATTAGATGGCTGGATGGCATCACTGACGCGATGGACATGACTTTGAGTGAACTCCGGGACTTGGTGATGGACGGGGAGGCCCGGCGTGCTGCGGTCCATGGGGTCACAAACAGTCAGACACGACTGAGCGACTGAATGACAACAGGAAGTTAAAGCCTGTCCCCAGCCCCCAGTGCGGGGTTACTGGAACTGCTCATGGGCCCTCATTTACACACAGGGTCTTGCTCCTGGCGGGGCTGGGAGCATCTGCCTTTTCCATTTGCTAGGACTATCTCTTCTCTCTGTGTCTGAAGTGGCAATTTTAATGCTGTTGTTTCTGATTTTGCAGCGATCAGTGACAAACTAAGGCATGCGGGCGTCTCCCACCAAGGAAGGCAATTTGTGAATTTTTTTTTTCTCCTTCCTTTACAAGCAAGAGCAAAGCGGTGTCATTAAGGACCCCATGCGTGCAGGACCCTCCCGTCTTCCCCCTAATTGCAATGTTGATAATCACACAGTGACTGTCTCTCTTCCCACGCATTTTTCTTTCCTCTTTAAAATTCTGTTTTCTCTCCTCTTGATGTAGCCTTTTAATTCTCCACGTTTCGATGTCTTTACGTCTCAGGGATGCTGTTGGCAAACAGCACTGGGCTGGTTTATTGTTTTACTTTTAATACAGTCTCAAATGGAGATTTTAGCCCATTTAAGGGGATATATTTACAGCCAGTTTAAGGAACTGATTCCTTGGGAAACACCCTGATGCTGGGAAAGATGGAAGCCAGGAGGAGAAGGGGACGACAGACGATGAGATGGCTGGATTGCATCACAGACTCGATGGCCGTGAGTCTGCGTGAACTCCGGGAGATGGTGATGGACANTCTTGAAGAGATCTCTAGTCTTTCCCATTCTGTTGTTTTCCTCTATTTCTTTGCATTGATCGCTGAGGAAGGCTTTTTATCTCTCCTTGTTATTCTTTGGAACTCTACATTCAGATGCTTATATCTTTCCTTTTCTCCTTTGCTTTTTGCTTCTCTTCTTTTCACATCTATTTCTAAGACCTCCTCAGACAGCCATTTTGCTTTTTTGCATTTCTTTTCCATGGGGATGGTCTTGATCCCTGTCTCCTGGACAATGTCATGCACCTCCGTCCATAGTTCATCAGGCACTCTGTCTATCAAATCTAATCCCTTAAATCTATTTCTCACTTCCACTGTATAATCATAAGGGATTTGATTTAGGTCATACCTGAATGGTCTAGTGGTTTTCCCTACTTTCTTCAATTTCAGTCTGAATTTGGCAATAAGGATCTGAACCACAGTCAGCTCCTGGTCTTGTTTTTGCTGACTGTATAGAGCTTGTCCATCTTTGTCCATCTCAAAAGAGCATAAATTCCAAAGCTCAAGCAGTCTCCTGTGAATCAGTGCCTCTTGCTCTCTGAGGCTGAGTCACTCAGGGGTCTGGGAAAAATACAGACTCCGGTGTGGTGTCTGGTGGGTCCAGGCAGGGCTTGAGATTCTGCATTTCTAACAAGCTTCCATAGATACCAATGCTGCTGATCCCTTGGCCTCACTTTGGATACCAAGGTTGATCTAGAATCAGTTCAGTTCAGTTGCTCAGTCTTGTCTGAGTCTGCCATCCCATGGACTGGAACACGCCAGGCTTCCCTGTCCATCACCAACTCCCAGAGCTTGTTCAAATGCATGTCTATCACGTCGGTGATGCCATCAAAGCATCTCATCCTCTGTCTTCCCCTTATCTTCCCACCTTCAGTCTTTCCCAGTATCAGGGTATTTCCCAGTAGTTGTGCACAGATGTGAAAGTTGGACTATAAAGAAAGCTGAGTGCCAAAAAAATGATGCTTTTGAACTGTGGTGTTGGAGAAGATTCTTGAGAGTCTCTTGGACTGCAGGGAGATCCAACCAGTCCATCTTAAAGGAGATCAGTCCTGAATATTCTTTGGAAGGACTGATGCTGAAGCTGAAATTCCAATGCTTTAGCCACCTGATGTGAAGAATCGACTCATTGGAAAAGGCCCTGATCTAGAATTCTGCTTCTCAAACTATCTGTGGTGAAGAACTTTTAAAAAATGTCCTTTCAAGTTTCCAATTCTGCCATGGATTAATACTTTTATAACGTACAACAAAAAAGAAATTCTGTGAAAAAGTAAATAAACAGACATATAAAATACCAGCCCCAGGTTTTAAAATTATTATTAGGTTTAACAGATATAAGATGATCAAATTGCTATTAAGGATTATAAATGTTCACTCTTGGGCTTTGTAACTGGTCCTTTGGGACCTGTGGCAAGCAGTCACTGCCTGGCACTGGACTGCAGATCCCACCCTGCCTGGAGCAGCTTCACCGGGGAGAGCTGGGGCTCCAAACACCAGGGAGAAGGAACAATGACTGGTCTCCCATTCCAGGCAGAAACCACTGTCTACGTCATCGTGAGATGTAAGTTGGATGAGAAAGTGACAACAGAAGCCGAATTTTCTCGTGAGGATTCTCCCTCGATCAGGGTGGAAGCCAAGCTGGAGAATGAGTACACTGTTTCCGTGAAAGCTCCCAGTAAGTAGCCCCATTGACCTCCAGAAAGGAGGCCTCATGTGAAGAGGCCCCTTTTTTCTTTACCTTATTGACAGCTGTCTTTATCAGTCATTGAGAAAAGTGACAAGCAAGATTTGGATTGGTTGTCATATTCTCTTGAAAGGAAAAGGAAGTTGTAGAAGCATACATGTGTGATGGGGAGGAAATGGATATAGAACACTGTTTACAAAGTTAATGTATTAACATTTTTTAAAATTAGGGAAAAATAGGAAAAGTAGGGATAAAGTCATCTGACACCCTACCACTATATCTTCTTACCTTTGTTCCTAATTTTTAAAAACATAGTTGTTCCAATAGTATCTATTACCTTATATTCTAGTTTTCTTTATGTAACCTTAATTTATCCTGTCTCCATCCCTTTATCACTGTATTACATGGACTTTGAAACTCTCAATTTTATAATTTTTTTTCTATTATAAAAGTAATGTGTGCTCAATATAGAAAACCTGGAGAATACAGTAACCATAAAAGAAAGTAGGTGGAAAATTACCCATATGCCCCCAAAGGAAATCACTGGTTTCTGTATTTTCCCACATCTGTGTACAAAACTTTGTCTTGCAACCAACTTCTGTTACCTGGAAATACGCTGTGAATATTTTCCCATGTTAATAAATATTATTTTGACAAAATGATGCTTAATGGTTGCAAGGTAATCCAATGTGTAGATGTACCATAATTTATAAAACTGGTTCCTTGAATTGGACCTATATCTTAATAAAGCTACTCAGCTGAATAGAAATATCTTTTAATTTTTCATTTCCTCATTATTGCCTATTTATGTCAGTTTTGATTTCTTACTGTCTTCTTATTATTTTAAATGATGATGTATTGATCATCTTTATGCAGGTTTTGTTTCTATTGTGTTTAGCATAGTGTCCTAGGGATGGAATTCCTCAAACACTGGGTGTTTTTAAGAGTCCTGAAAGATGATGCTTACTTGCCTTACAGAATATTACTACTGTCAAGTTTATCTGCTATCTTATCACCAACACTAGGCCTTGTCACTTTGAATAGTTTTGCTAATTTAATATCTTTCTAAAAAGTAGTCCATTGTTTTAATTTGCCTTTCTTTGATTACTAGCGAGGTTAAATATTTTTCCATGTTCTCTACTTGTCACATTTCCTCTTTTGTGAATCGAATCTTTGTGGTTGGTGTATTTTTAATTTTTTTCTTCCCCCCTCAAAACCCCTTCCTGTGCCGTAGAAGAGAGAACACTCAGGGAGCACACGCAGTAATGACTATAGCTCAGCAAGTGAATCAGTCCTACTGGTGCGATGGGCGGAAGTGCGGGTTCCCACCGCCAGCATCGCCCCTGCCTCTGGTCACCACTGGCCAGCATCTCCCCTGCTTCTAGTGACCACTGGGCTTTATATAAAGCGCTTTCAATTCAGCTCTTCTTCCTGTCTATTGTGACTTAGGGCCTGCAGTAGTGAGTAAAGCAGATGAAAATCTTCTGAAAGTTAAATTGCAGACCCAGTGTGGATAATCCCTCTGACACAGCGCTCTCCTGTGCGTCAGTCAGCTCACTGCTTCTTCTGCTCTGCCCCTCACTTCCCAACCCTGCAGTTCACCTCCAAACCCTTTCTTCCAGTCCCCAGTTCATTTCTTCACTGTTTAAGTAACCCAGGAACACTTTCCCCTGTACTCTTAAAAAAACCAAACAAACAGTTTTATAGTATCTTTTCTTCCATCCAGACCTTTCATCTGGGAATGTTTCGCTGAAGATATATTCCGGAGACTTAGTGGTGTGTGACACTGTTATCAGCTATTATACTGACATGGAGGAAATTGGGAATTTATTGTCCAATGCTGCAAATCCTGTGGAGTTCATGTGTCAGGTGAGGATGATGAAAGGATCCCAGAGTTTTCTGTACCTGTGGTTTCTGCTCATGGTTCATAACCTGAAATCTGTTGGGAGGGAAATTGTTGTTGTTCAGTTGTTCAGCTGGACTGTGGCACACCAGACTTCCCTGTCCTTCACCATCTCCCAGAACTTGCTCAAACTCATGTCCATTGAGTCAGTGATGCCATCCAACCATCTCATCCTGTCATCCTCTTCTTCTCCTGACCTCAATCTTTCCCAACATCAGGGTCTTTTCGAATGAGTTGGCTCTTCGCATCAGGTGGCCAAAGTATTGGAGTTCCAGCTTCAGCATCAGTCCTTTCAATGAATATCCAGGGTTGATTCCCTTTAGGATTGACTGATTTGATCTCCTTGTTGTCCAAGAGACCCTCAAGAGTCTTCTCCAATACCACAGTTCAAAAGCATCAATTAAGGCAAAAAGATGTAACAGTATGAAAAGGGTGGGAGATAGCTGGATTTAAAATCTGACTGTCTTCACTTTTGTATTTAGGCCTTTAAAATTGTGCCCTACAACACGGAGACCCTTGATAAACTGCTAACGGAGTCCCTGAAGAACAACATTCCTGCAAGTGGGCTGCACCTCTTTGGAATCAACCAGCTGGAAGAAGAAGACATGATGACGAGTAAGTTGACAGTCAAAACTCAAGGAAAAAGCAGCAGGTCGATTTCAGTTGGTTGGTTTCAGCATGCAGTCAGCTTGTGCTCATGCTTTCTACTGGGTCCTGCTCTTCCGTTCTTCCTCTGAGAAACAGTCATGCTTCTGTGGTCAGCCTGGGATTCTAAATTATAAGCCCGAATATCTCACTCCCTTATTAAATACCCTCTGTGGTTCCCACTTGTCTTCTAAGGTCCCAACTGCTTAACCTTTCACAAGCCCTTCCCCAAGGGTTCCTGCAGTCTTTCTGCTCTCACCCCTCTCTGCTCTCTCCCTTGGCTTCTATCCTCTGCTCTACAGAAGATATAAACTTCTTTCACCTAATGAAAGTTCCACCCTGCCTCTTGCTACCTCAGCCTATGAGAGTACAGCTTCTTCCTCCCCTCCTCCTGCAGCAGCTTAGGAAGCACTTCCTCAGGTAGGTCCCACCGACATGCTGAAGGCGCCCCTAGCATGTCGGGNACTGCAGTACTTTCGCCACCTCATGCGAAGAGTTGACTCATTGGAAAAGTCTCTGATGCTGGGAGGGATTGGGGGCAGGAGGAGAAGGGGACGACAGAGGATGAGATGGCTGGATGCCATCACGGACTCGATGGACCTGAGTTTGAGTGAACTCCGGGAGTTAGTGATGGACAGGGAGGCCTGGTGTGCTGCGATTCATGGGGTCGCCAAGAGTCGGACACGACTGAGCGACTGAACTGAAGTGAAGTGATGTGTGCTAAGTTGCTTCAGTCGTGTCTGACTCTCTGTGACCCCTTGGACTGTAGCCTGCCAGGCTCCTCTGTCCATGGGATTCTCCAGGCAAGAATCCTGAAGTGGGTTGCCATGCCCTCCTCCAGGGGATCTTCATTACCCTTGAGCCACTGGGGGAAACCCCCGTGCCCTTAGGAATCTGTAATCGATGAATTTGGGACCAATGACAGTCGAGTATCAATTGCCCCCTCACTGTAGGTAGTAAACCGGTCCTGAGACGGCTGTGTCGCTGTTTGCTCAGGATTTCTTCTCTGCCCCAAATCAAACAGCTAATCTCAAAGTGGTTCGCTTTGATTACGCTGCTTTCCACGGCTTGGCATTGACCCCGTTCTCCTAGGATAACCTGTCAAATGAGTGTCACGAGTCACATTTTATATCACAGTCCCCAGACCCTACCAACCACACCCAAAATAGAGTCATGAATGCAAGTACACACACATACATCCTCTTTGGGGTTTTCTATGGGAAAAAAAAAAATCATAGTGTGTTTATCAAAAAAAACCCAAACAACAAAAAAAAAGTTATCCCAGGGAAGAGGAGATTTTGAGGCTCTGGTTATTGTCAGCTAGACAGAAGGAGAAATCATTGCAGAAATGACATGGGGGGAGCAAACGGAGCAGGTGTATCTGAGACCTGGACTTGAGTAGTTTGGGAAGATGCTAGCAGGCAGGTGGAAAGATCCTTAACAATGTCATACGATCTGGGTTATGCTGTGGTGCGAGTGAGGAGAGTCGCCCAAAGCTGGGGGCCTCGGAACAGGACCTTACTAACAAACAGGGTCTTAGAAGACGTGACAAAGTGAAGGGTCTGCGATGAGGCCCTCGTGGCTAAGGGTGGCCCTGAACCCAATAGTGAGCGAAGGAGGTTTAGTTGCTCAGTCGTGTCCAACTCTCTGTGACCCCATGGACTGTAGCCCACCAGGCTCCTCTGTCCATGGGATTCTACAGCCCAGAACACTGGAGGGCTGCCATGCCCTCCTCCAGGGATCTTCCCCACTCAGGGATCAAACCCACATCTCCTGCATTGGCGGGCGGGCTGTTTACCCCTGAGCCACCAGGGACGCCCGATAGTTGGGGAAACATTCTCACAGAAACCACCAACTCTGGCCGGGCACCAGGATAATCATTTGCGTGTGTTACCTTACAACAAGCGGTCCTGCTAAGGA
>SJYW01004325.1:0-19905 GCA_006410735.1 Raphicerus campestris
GTGAGATCTTCTATATTCATGGCTTAAATTTCTTTTCACCTTTCAGCTCCATCAGATTAACGTTGGCTGCCCACAGTTAGTGGATTGGAAGCCTACCGCTGATTAGCAGGTCTGCCACGGGGGTAAAACGTGGATGCAGTGGTCACATGATCTGTTTTTTGCTGCTTGTGAACTTCTAGGGCGTGAGAGGCTAAGTTCACATCGATTTGGTTTGGAGGGAAGCTCCTAATCACACACGAGTGTTGCTGATCCAGAAATCCCAGGGCACATCATTAACTTGCTCCGAGCCTCTCTCCCCATTCCATTTCCCTGCTCCACGGGAGCAGTTCCTCCCTCCCCATTCAGGGCCTCTGCTTGGACTCGGGGAGGAAGCCAGATACTCTGGCTGAGGACCCTTCTCCTCCCCTAGTGGTGGAGCAGAGGTTCTCAACTAGTCTTCTTCGTGGGAGGAGGGAATGTCCTGGGGCCAGGTGCTTGCTTTTTGCTTTCTTATCCTAGTTGGAAAGGAAAAAACAAAACAAAACAAAACAAATACAGGAGAAGAGAAGAGAGTTCTATAGCAATTTTGATGCTTTACGCTTAGCTCATTCTTCTCTGCCAACCAACTGCATCCTGGCTGGTGAAAGGAGATGGGCAGGGGTCTGGACACCTGGGGTTGAAAGCCATCCTTGACTCCATGAGTGAGAGTCCTTGGCACCTTTCCTGGGCTCCATGTCCCCATTCCTGAAACAAGGGCTCAGTCCTTTCAAGACTTCTCCAGCCCAGACCCTCTGGTGTTCCCTGATAATAGTTGCTCTTTTGACCTCCTTATAATGGTTTTTCACACAGAGCCATACAAGTGGTTCCTTCTAGTCACACACACACAGGTGCAATCCCATATAGATTATTTATTATTATTCAAAATTTAAAAATTTTTTGGACCACACCATGTGGATTTCAAGAACTCAGTTCCCCAACCAGGGATTGAACCCTGATCAGAAGAGTGACAGTGCTGACCACTAGGCTACCAGAGTACTCCCCAGATTTTTTTTTGTAAACAAAAGTAACTTTCAATAACAANTATTCAAAATTAAAAAATTTTTTGGACCACACCATGTGGATTTCAAGAACTCAGTTCCCCAACCAGGGATTGAACCCTGATCAGAAGAGTGACAGTGCTGACCACTAGGCTACCAGAGTACTCCCCAGATTTTTTTTTGTAAACAAAAGTAACTTTCAATAACAAAGAGAACTTGGACCCCATATGTTCCAGATATATTTGACCTCCATTTGCTTTACTCTTACAGGGCAATAGTTTAACTGACCCCCAATCCATTTTCAGTGATCATAAAACATGAAATCAAATGCCAACTGTGCCGTGTGACTTTTTTTTCTTTTTTGCTGGGCCACCTTGGGCAAATTCCTTTGCTTCTTTAAACATGATATTCTTCCTCTGTAAAGTATGGTTGTCCACTTATTGGGCTGTTGACATTTTCAAATATTTAATAAAGGGTTTGAAAAATCATAAAGAATTGTACAGGAGACAGGGATGAGCTGTTATTAAACTCTCACTCAAAACTGGCCTAAGAATGGGCCAGAAATTCCTTCAGGCCTGTGTGTACTGTGCCTTGCACGTAGCAGACACGTGGCAAATATTTGCTGAATGATTGGAATCCCAGGGGCCGCTGGAGTTGTGGTGGATCTCCACACCACACATGGGCCGTGCGGCTTTCTATCCCAGAGCAGGTCTCTGATGGGGCAGCTGGAAGGGTGGGTCGGGGGCCTGGACCAGGGCTTTCTGGTACCTGCTTGGTGCCAAGGCCACTTATTTGCCTGACATGAGGCATCTGTCAGCCAAGGTAGGAAGATGGATTTCCAACAGCTGGTGGGGGTGGTGCTGGTGCTGGAGCTTGTGTATTTCTGCTCGTGTTGTAGCTGTTTTTCCTCTTTCCTTTTGGGAATAAATTACTGTGGCTTTATAGCGCTTACAAGGGGTTCCTGGAAACTCCAGTTGGATGAATCCCAAAAACTGAATTCTTTTTCGAGTTTCCAACTCCCTCAGATCCTCATTTGGAAGGAAAATGGGATAAGTCTCTGTGCTTTCTGACAGATACCCGATCACCCTCCACACGGGGTCACCTCTCCTTGATCTTGAAAATCTTTTTTTTTTTTCCCCCAAAGGACTCCCAAGGACATGGCTGAGCCACTCAGAAATACAGTCACTCCCTGAGGGTGAAGAGAGCGCTTTAGAAGCCCTGTCACCTCCATGACCAAGTGATCAAACCAATCAGGACAGAGCTGGAGGGTGGGGTGGGGTTGAGGACTTGCCCAGTCTCCTTGTCTAGTTCTGTATTCCTTTTTCCTAAGAAAGAGGCATTGACATACATTGAACGCTTTTGCACCCATCTAGGTGCATAGGGTTTCATAAGCGTTAGTGATGTTCTATTGTCAATTAAATAACAACTCCTCTGTCCCTGCCCCTATCTTAGAAAAACACTCTGTGCAGCCAAACATCTGTAGCCCAGGATATGTCATCTCCCTCTGTGTCGTTTTACTCCAGACAAAAATGGTGGAAAAGCTGAAATTTATGCCTTTGGAATCTGAGGCATTAACCGTTGTAAATCAGCCCTAGGTGCCCAAAGGTAGCAATTACCGCTCTCATTAATAGATTTCCCCAGTCTCGCTCATAAAACAACTCTGGAAATGTCTCAGGGGACAGGGTGGGGGAAGTGTGCCGGGGATCATTAACAGTCAAGTACCCTGGGCATAAGGGAGCCCGAAGCCCTCTCCCCGGGGCCGGCCCAGCGGACGTGAGAGAAACTGCATGCGCGTGGGGACCCCCAGACAGGACCGGGGTGCCCCTTGCATGGTGGGCGTGCGGACTGAGAAGAAGCCCCCACATCTGTGCAGTCCCTCCCAGGCACTGGGAAGCACTGGGTCTTGAAGAGGAAAGGGCTGAGGAGAGAGGCTGGGAGGCTCAGAGAAGGAAGGGGACACAGAAGGGGGAGAGGCTAGGAAAGCTCACATCCCTATGACTGCCAGTGACTTTCTTCTCTTGGGAGCACCAGGACTGGAAGACATCTTGCCTTCAGTAATGACACGGGGACAATGGGAGCCCAGGACTGGCCCAGGGTCCCCTGGCAAGTCAGTAACTAACTCAGCCGTGAGTGTGAAGAAAGATGTATCGGTCTGCCCAGAGTGTTCAGCATGGACCCTTCCCATCTCTGGTTGGTTGTTACCTGGATTTGCACCCAAGCAGTGCTTTCTTCTGCCTGGTCTGGATATGGAAGGTGCTTGAGCTGCGGATGTTACTTGTTCACTGCTAGGCCTCCCAGGTCCCGAAGCTGGGCTGCCTGTGGGGAATGGCCCACGGTGGCTGGGGTGAAGCGGGGAGGGCGGATTTATTATCTCTGGTCTCCGGTGCTTCACGGGTCAGGTGACACGGCTAATCCTTAATTACACCTAATGTTAAAGGTTAGTCCACCTCTGGGATGTTTCCCAGCTTGAAGGTGCCTATGGAAAATTAGTTCATTCGTAAAACAAAGTGTCAGGTTACAGACCCAAATGGTTTCCCCTCATCTCTGGTGGAGGCAGGGTTGGGGCCAGGGTTTGGAGGGGGCGCTGCTGCTGAGAAACATCCCGAAGCTAGCCTCCTGACTCATCTGTTACCTCTAACAGGGTGTCAAATGAATGATTCCCTTCCAGAGAGATAGTAACTGTGCCCAGAGGAAGAGCGAGTTCAAAGGGCTTCAGAAGCATCGGACAATCACTCAGACAGACAGAGGTCAGCGTGAGGAAGATGAAGCCCAGGGAATTTCATGCCGATGGTTCAACTTCCCTGTTGCTCCGCAAATGTCTTCCCACCCCCATGGCCGCTGTGCTTTGTATGATCAATGGAGACGTTGCCAAGTTGCTGAGAAGTGCTGGGGCCCCTGACTCTGCCCTGGGCAGTGCCCAGGTGGCCCCAGAAGTCATCACAGCCAAGTGCCTGCACTCTGAGGCAGTTTTGCTGGGGCCGAGTTCTGCTCGCTGTAAAGATGAGTTCCCATCAGTCCAAAATATATTAACTCAACCTGCAAGTATTTACTGGGCCCTCACCGTGCCAAGTACTATTCTAGAATCTGGGGATGGATTGCAGTGACCAAACGGACAAAACAAGAATGCCTCCCCTCTCGGAGATTCCATTCTAGTGTTTGAGGGCTCAGACAGAAAACAAGTGAAGCGTGTTGGTAAAATGATAGTGTTTTCTGATGGTGATGAGGACCACGGAGAGAAAGAAAGCAGGGGAGAGAGAGAGAGGAAATACTGACCCGAGTGTGTGCTGTGTGTTTTGATAGGGTATTCCGAGAAGCTCTCACCCACAGTTGAGAGTGGTGCGGAAAACAGAAGGAGATGAGCCAGTAAGCCCAGAGGGGATCTCAAAGAACAGACACTCCAGGCAGGGAGCAGCAAGTGCAAAGGCCCTGAGGCAGTAGGATGTAAGTATGTTTGAAGAGCAGCAAGGAGGCTATGTGGCTGGAGCAGAGAGAGTCGGGAAGAGGAACAGAAGATGAGGTCAGGGAGAGCAAAGGGCCACACGTTGGTTTCTGTGCCTCTAGCTTGTACTCAGTATTCCCTGACCTTGACCACTGATGTGACAAGACGGTGTAGTGT
The DNA here is from genome assembly GCA_006410735.1 of Raphicerus campestris. NCBI lineage: Eukaryota > Metazoa > Chordata > Mammalia > Artiodactyla > Bovidae > Raphicerus > Raphicerus campestris. Next base: position 4,633 of record SJYW01004325.1, read on the forward strand.
TTTAGAGTAGGGGTCAGCAGACCACAAGTCTTTAGCCAAATCTGCCCACCTTCCTGTTTTTGTTGACCACAAGTCTTTAGCCAAATCTGCCCACCTTCCTGTTTTTGTTGATAAAGTTTGAAGGAACAAAGCTACACCCATTAATTTGAGCCTGCGAGCTAAGATGCTTCAGTCTTGTCCGACTCTTTGCAACCTTATGGACGGTAGCCTGCCAGACTCCTCTGTCCATGGGATTCTCCAGGAAAGAACACTGGAGTGGGTTGCTCTGCCCTCCTCTAGGAGATCTTCCTGATCCAGGGATCGAACCCACGTCTGTTACATCTCCTGGATTGGCAGGTGGGCTCTTTATCACTAGCGCCACTTGGGAAGTCCACCCATTCATGTACATAGTGTCTATAGCTGCTTTCAGGCTACTGGGTTGGCCAAAAAGTTTGTTTGGGCTTTTCCAGAAGATGTTATGAAAAAAGTCAAATGAATTTTTTGGCCAACCCAGTACAGATTCATAGTAGTTGTAATAGTGGATGAACCAAAATCCTAAGATATTTACTATTTGGTCCATGTTTTAGGGCACAGGCTTCAGATTTAGACCACATTGGTTCAAATCTCTGCTCATTTATTATCCAAACGGCCCTGGGCAAGTTACTTAACTTCTCAGAGCTTTATCCTTGTGAATGTAAAATGCTGATATCTATCTGTCTTACAGAGTTTCCTGAGATTAGATTAAACCACTAATATGAAATGCACACAGTTGATAAATCCAAATACTTTTTAAGGAGTCAGCAGTGGGTGCCTCATTCCTGACTCCTAGGTTCAAGATCTTAGCGAAAGACTTCATTGGTCTTAGTCTCAGTTTCCTTATCTGTTAAATGGGGATAATTATTTGTGAAACTAAAATAAGATATGCTGTGTGGCTTCTAGGAAGCACACATTAAATGAAAGTTGCTGCTTTTAGTTTCATCAAGTCACCCTCCATCATCTCTTTGTGTGGGGCCGTCTGCAAGTCCTCCAGGATCTGGGAGAAAAAATCCAACGTCTGTCTGCATATCCATGTGCCACTGTCCTGCTGCTGGCTCCTGGAGCATACTCCAGCTGATGGTGCCTGGAATGGAGTGCGTATTAAAAAACCTCCCTTCTCCACAGCTTGGCATCTGGCCTAAACCCACTGCTACCTGAAAGAGTGCCAACCTGTTCAGCACGTTTGAATTTGCAAATAATCTCTTATTTACTCTCAGAGTATCCACAAAGCTGAAGCTTGTCATGGGGTTTTATTATGTGGTAATAAGTACTGTTGGGGAAGATCTATCTTTGCAAAGCCCAATTAGTGTATTTATTTATTAGGCTCTTGTATCAACAGGTAAGAGTAATAAATAAGAGGGTCATTATGGATTCTGCCCACTGAACCCAGTTTGTGCATTTGCCGATGGGTGGGGGTGGATGGCAAATGGCAAGAATCTGGGGTGGGACGGTGGTCTGGCCTTGGGAAACGTTGATTTTGTTGGACTTCGTCATGCCCCTTGGCTGTGATGACAATCCACTTGAGTTACATTGCATTAAAAAAAAAAAAGTGGCGAGAGTCCAGTGGTTGAAATGCAGACGCCCACATGTATTTATATTCTCAGTGCCTGGGCCATGTGTGTGGTGATACAGTGAACAAGCAAGTTGTGGAACTGAAAATAACATATGTCTGTCTGAAGTGCCAGAGGAAATTGTAGCATGGGCGAGAAGGGGAAGGGTCCAGATTTAGAGATGGGGGAGGAAATATGCTCCCTGTTCAGCCGTGGTGTTTATACACAAGCCCTCATTTCTGCTCACACATAATGAACAGCCACAAAACTGAGGGGAAAACAAATGCAAAACTGGGCAAGTGGAGTGTTTCCTCGAGAGCTGGTGGGAGGAATGGAGTTCTGGATTGAAAATAAGGTTCTGGCAGATTGAACTTTGACCCCCACCCCCATCCCCTTTCTGCAGTTTTCTGAGTTCCTGGGATCTGGTTCGTGAGAACGACCCTGTGGATGTGGCTGAAACGGGTCAAAGAGGACATGGTTAGAAAGGAATCCATCCTTCACCACAAACCTCCTTGACTTAAAAATGATTAAAATAAAAATCTCCAAACCAATTACTTTCAGTCCCCTGAGAGCCAGAGGATCATTTAAGGTTTTTCTGGACTCAGGGACCCCTAAGATCACATATCTCTTCTGGCTGGGATGTTATTTTTAATCCTTGGTTACCAGCCTCCAACTCTTACTTCCATGTGTCAATATGTATAAATAGATGTGTCTAAATTAAAAAAGAAATAATAGGTTGAATTCACATCTTTGTTTTTTTTTTTTCCACTTTCATGAAAACAAGTAACAGGTTTGACTTCATTTTCCACATTTCTCTTTGCTGTTTTGACATTATCAGATGCAGCCCAGTTCCCATCTGAGTCTGACGTTATCAGACTCAGAGCACATTTGATCTTTGCAAACAAAACTCCATAGAAAGACTCAGTCTCTGACACCTCTCAATGGTTCTGTGACTCATTGCCTTCAGAGCACCCCTGAACCCCAACCACAGATCCAGCTGGAAACCTCTCACCATGGCCCTTGGCTTGAAACTAGACCCTCAAGATTTTAGCATACATGATGGCCAAGCCACGTACATCTGATTTCCTCACTTCAGTGTCTTCATCTGCAGAATGGACGTGATACTCTCGCCACCTGTCAAGATCCAGGAGAGGATGGGAGGAGTTGGAAAAACACCCTTGGTGGGACTCAGAGTAGCTGCTGAAGTGAAATAGAGCCCGATGGCCACTCAGCAATTGTTTAGGGTTCTTTTTCACCTTACTGGTTAAATGTGACCAACACCTGGTTTTCATGCCTTTATCTCCCTTCTGTTCAGAAGTGAGTTCAATTTGTCAGGCATGCTGGCCCCAGAGACCTGAGCCTGGGGGCTGAGCTATCACATCTTGAACCAGTCCCTCCCCTTGGTTTGGTATGTTACACCTCATGACAACTGCCAGAAAGACACTGGTGGTTCCATTTCACAGACTGGGAGACTGATGTGCAGCTGCTCCTTTTACCCCAGTTGAAACTTAACTATAACACTTGCGGCAGTTTAAAAAAACGATTGTTACAACCAAAGACATATGCAGCTGTCTGTCTGTGGAGAAGGATGAGGCAGACAGGCAGAAGGCCGGGCATTCAGATGAGGGTCTTGGGAAGAAAGCACTGGAGCCTTCCATATCCTGGGTAGTGGGTCTAATAGTGTCCCCTTACCTCGGAAAAAAAAAAAATTGTGTCTGCCCAGAGGTCAGAATATGCCCTTGTTTGGAAATAGAGTAATGAACATGTAATTAGTTAGGGCTCTTGAGAGGAAATCATCCTGGATTTAGAACAAGCCCTAAGTCCAACGACTGGTGTCCTTACAAGAAGAGGAGAGGGACACAGACGCAGAGGGAAGAAGGCCATGAAGGCAGAGACTGGAGCCAGAGGATGCTGGGAGCTGCCAGGAGCTGGAAGAGGCAAAGAAGGATACTCCCCTGGGGCCTCTGGAGGGAGCATGACCCTGCTCACACCTCAGTTTTGTACTTCTGGCTTCCAGAATGGTGAGAGAACAAATTTCTATTGTTTTCCTTTGTTAAGATTTTTTTTAAAATGTGGGCCATCTTTAAAGTCTTTATTGAATCTGTCACAATATTGTTTCTGTTTTGTGTGTGTGTGTGTGTGTGTGTGTGTGTGTTTTGGCCACAAGGCATGTGGGATCTTAGGTCCCTGACCAAGGATCCAACCTGCACCCCCTGCATCGGAGTGTGGTGTCTTAACCACTGGATAGCCCAGAAAGACCCAGTTTCTATTGTCTTAAGCCACCAAGGTTGGGCAGTTGGTTAGGGCAGTCTTCACAAACTAACACTTTCCTGCTGTCCTTCTGGTGAGCTGTTTGCATTTGGTCACCAGAAAGGAGGGCAGGTGGGAACTCGTGCTGAACACACACAAGGAAGTGTTGGCTCTGTAAAGGGAAACATTAAATCTCTTTGGTAAAACAAAACAAAAGGCTGAGAAGTCTCTTGTCTTTCCTTGGAACGTGCCTTAGAGACAGGATCCGTGAATCTGTGAGAGGAGTCTGGCAGTGTGGGATATGGGATCGGGGCAATGATGTAAAATGATATGATTTATTGCTTTGTTGAGCAATATTTTCAGCCATGGGTCTTGCTTTCAAGCTTAACTTATTGCCGAAACAACTGGCAGGCCAGGGGACTCTGAACATACAGAATATCTCCAGTGGCAGCAGAAAGAGCGTGGCTGATGTATCTATGTGGAAGGGGGGAGGTTAGTGGTTTGAAGGCTTGATTATGGAACCATTGCACAGGGAGTCTGGATGCCATCATCAATAACCAAATGACACTGGAGCTTGGTGAATATTGAAGTGGTTGGTGGAGCCTTATCTCCAAGGGACTGTTATGAGAAATCTTTTACAATGGGACACTGGGAAGGGGCATCTACCCCCAATAGATGAGTGGGAAGTGGTATAATTAGCATCATTGTGGTAACTGAGAGACCTGGGAAGGGTCAGCCCAAATGTGAGGCCACATTTTGAAGAGGACAAATGACATGATAGATGAAGGAAGATCAGCCAAAAACAAATTACAGCAGTTCAGCTGGGAGATGACTAGAGCAAAATCTAGAATCTTGGCAACAGTTAAGTATCTGGCCATCCATATGTGAGTATATGCGTATGTATGTGTTGTATTTTGAAAAAAGAGAGTGAAATGTAACAATTGCGAGATTCCACTAGTGCCTCTGCAGAAGTTAGAAATGGTCATCTATATCCAAAAGGACACACGCATTTCTAACTTGGGGTGGAGGCTGTTGCTGGGATGGCTTACTCTCAGGAAACTGGCAATCTGTCACTGGAGGGGGTGAGGAGAGGGCTGCTGGGGACAGGGGAGGGCTTAGTCCAGGAGAGGGTGGGAGAGGGTTCTCTGGAGCCAAGGGTTTCATGGCTGAGTGTCTGCCCTTACAGAGGAAAGACCACCTGCTTTCGATGATCTCTCTGCTGGAGTCCAGGGAGTTCTGTCAGAACAATTTTTTAAATAAGATAATATCAAATTTTGGCATGTTTGTGGAGCAATTAACGGAATCCCCTCTCCTACAATGCTGGCGTGCACAAGTGGACAGATGAAAGAATATTTTTCAGTTGAGCATACCTGTGTTTCTAGAACCCAGTTCTCTCCTATCCAGCAACGTGATAAGCACATACACTATGCTGATCTCACGACCTCAGAGGCATCAAACAGCTCTGAGATCTCAAACAGGTTGATCTCATTTACCTAGAGGCAGGATTTGAACTCAGGCGGCAAACTCCAGAGCTGAAGCTCTGAGCCACTAGCCTATAGTGTCTTTTTCAAAATGTGGGAGCCGCTATCTCATCCTAAATCACATTTTCATTTTCATCAGTTTGAGTAATTCTTGACCCCTGTGATTTGGGGACTGATGGACAGCCCAGGCTGTCATGTCCACATGTTAATTGCTCCACAAACATGCCAAAACTTGATATTATCTTATTTTAAAAAATTGTTCTGACAGGTCGATAGCAGTCTATAATTATGATTTTAATGTGCATTTACTTGGTTGCTATTTATTTGAATACTCTCTATTTATAAGCTGTGCTGGGTCTTCGTGGCTGCGAGGACTTTCCTCTGGTAGCTGTGTGCACGCTTCTTATTGTGGTGGCTTCTCTTGTGGACCACAGGCTCTAGGGCGTTTGGGCTTCAGTAGGAGAAGGAAGTGGCAACCCACTCCAGTGTTCTTGCCTGGAGAATCCCAGGGATGGCGGAGCCTGGCGGGCTGCTGTCTATGGGGTCGCACAGAGTCGGACATGACTGAAGTGACTCAGCAGCAGCAGCAGTTGCAGTGCACAGGGCCTGGTTGCTCCACAGCATGTGGAATCCTCCCTGATCAGGGACTGAACCCGTGTTTTTCTGCACTGGCAGGCATATATATATATTTTCACCACCGAACCACTAGGGAAGTCCTTATATAAACACTTAAAAAATTGTTTTTCCCATTTAAGACTTTTGCCCTTTTTCTGTGCCGTTGTTGACTTTTTCTTAATGGGTTCTGGTTCTTGATATTCTATGGATATGAATTTTTCAGGCTTACCTTCTCATTTTCTTTATGAAACAGATGAACTGAACAGAAATTTTTGTTATTGATCAGAAATTTTCAAATTTTTTCAAGTCAACTACATTTTAGTAGATGCTAATGATAATATAAGATTGAATCATCATAGGAATTAATTCCTTGAAATATTATTTCCTACATTGGATTTCTTAAATTTTTATTCTTAATTGTAGAGATTCTCAAATTTAATGAAGTCTAATTTATCAATCTTTTCCTTTATGATTTTTGCATTCTGTTAAGAAAATCTTGTCTCTCCTTTGGCTGTGAAGATATCCTCTCATGTTATTGTCTAGAGGCTTCATTGTTTAACTTTCACAATTTAGGCATCTGTTCCCATTTGGGATTGACTTTTATGTATGGTGGAGGTTGGGGTGACCTTTGCTTCTTCTTAATCCAGACATCCATCTTGACCCTGCAGTATGGGTGGATCATTTTTCCTCCATGCATTGCAAATGAATGTTTTATTGTAAGCTTTCCAGGCCGGTGCTAGAGGTAAAGAACCCGCCTGCCTATACAGGAGACCTAAGAGATTCAGGTTTGATCCATGGGTCGGGAAGACCCCCTGGAAGAGGGCATGGCAACAGATTCCAATATTCTCTCCTGGAGAATCCCATGGACAAAAGAGCCTGGTGAGCTCCAGTCTGTAGGGTCGCATGGAGTTGGACACAACTGAAGTGACTCAGCACACATGGACAACCATATGTGTGAGCCTGTTTTCTGAACTCCGTTCTGCTGGCTCGGTGAATCCTTCAGGGATGAATAGCAGATGACCTGGGCCTCACGTGCCCCTGAAGAAGATGGAGTTTCTGAGCTTTTGCCATCCAAGAAGCTCCTGTGTTTTCTCGGCTGAATCATTCGGTTCATCTCTGCCCTTTGCTGACTTCTTCCACGTATGTGTGTGCTAAGTCGCACAGTCGTGTCTGACTCTTGTGATCACCATAGACCTTAGCCATAGATACAATGAATTGGCTGACAAAATTATCAAGAGAGCAAAGGCTTCCATAACATATAACACCTGCCAGGTTCTCCTCTAAATACGCTTTAACTCATTTAATCTTCACACAAAGACATGACGTATTTACTACTATTGTTTTGCTTCCAAACTGGGGCTCCAAGACCACATTAGTGGTACATACAAGATCTGGAATTTGAACCCAGGGGTTCAGCCCTGGAGACCATGCTCCTAAGCACAGTGCTGGGCTTGCTTTCAGCCGACAGCAGGAAGTGAAATGGTAGAGGTCAGAGTCACCCTGGCCTAGGAATAAAGACATCTGAGCTCTTATCTTGGCTTCTATTAATATATCTACTTGACGGAAGGTTTTGGACACATTAATTAATCTCCTTGAACTAGTTTCCTCAACTAGAAAGTGAGAGAGTAGAGTGTTATTTTCAGTTCTGACATTTTACAGTATCATCTCTTTGGAAGATTCCTAGAAAGACTGTGGAGGTTTTGGAGAGGAGACTGGTATACAGTGGAGACTAGGGTAGAGGCGCAGATGGGGGAGTAGCCCAGAGGGAGTGGGGAGAGCTGGCTTGAGGTGGGTAAGGAGGTGGGGAGACGGGGGCAGTGGGAGAGAGAGAGGAGGGAAAGTCCCAGCCCTCCAACCTGTCTCTTCCCATCTGTTAACCCTCTTCAAGGACCCTCCAATCCAGCCTATCAGGTTACACGATGGAGGAGGTGGTGAGGCCTAGGGGCTAAGTTTTCTAATTGACCTGCCTCCTGGGAATTTGTTTGAGAGGCTCCCGTTTGTTCCCAAGGCCATGGTCCCTGTGTGAGTCTCCTGGGGGGCAGTTTCTCTGCCCAGAGCTGGCTAATTGTTCACCCACCGTGTCCACTCTCTGGTGAAAATCACACCAGACTCTTCCATATAGACACCAGAGGTCTGTGAGGTTGTCTCGTGACCTTGGAGGCCCTCACAATCCGAGGCTGGAGGCCTGGGACAGTCTTTTATCATTAACTTCTGGAGAGGGACATCTGGTAGAGGTAGTGGTGGGGGAAGAGGAATGGTTAAAAGGTAACTTAGAAACGCCACACAAAGGCATTTTAGACAAATTTAGAAAAGTCAGGATACACACAAAAAAGAAGACTGAAAAAGTGATCTGTAATCACTTAATCCAGAGATAACTGTTAACATTTTGGGAGTGATTTTCTTTAGCAGTGCTTTGGATGTCTCTGTTTCTCTCTTTCTTTGCAGATCTTTCTCTCTGTCTCTATATGCGTGTGTGTTTGTCTGTGTGAGCTAAGTTGCTTCAGTCGTGTCCGACTCTTTGCCACCCTGTGAACTGTAGCCCACCAGGCTCCTCTGTCCACGGGATTCTCCAGGCAAGGATACTGCGGCGGGTTCCCATGTCCTCCTCCGGGGGACCTTCCCAACCCAGAGACTGAAGCTGCTTCTCTTATGTACCGGCAGCCAGCTTCTTTACCACGGGTGCTACTTGAGAAGCCCCTATATACATACATATATACATTTAAAAAATGAAAATAGATTGTACTCTTCTGGAGCTAGATTTTTAAATTTGGCAATACGTTATAAGCATTTCCTCAGTCACTCAACATGTTTTATCATCTTTAATGGTTGCATGACAAGCCATAGGAGATAGTTCCAGGTGTTTGCTATTATACACTGATGAACATCCTTATTTACACATTTTTGAAAGTGTGAGTTTCCTTAGGAAATTTTTTGAAAATATCAGAATAAATATGTCCCCGTGATTTTGAAAGATAATAAAGTTCTTAATCCTGTCCTTGTCATTACCAATAAACATTTATATAGTACTACTAACATTAAAAATTATCTTTTAATTGAACACTTTAGAGATTACCAACTCTTTTAGGGCCATCTTATTTAATTTTCTGAGAGGTATGTATTTATTAGGACCATTTATTCCCATTTTACAGCTGTGAAAATAGAGGCCTTAGGAGGGGAAATACTCCTCCAGGTCACCCACCCTAGAAAGGGACAGGAAGTTCCATCCACTCTGAGTTCCATCCACTCTGCTGGGCTCCTTGCACCCAGCAGAGCCTGTGGGCCCTCCCAGAAAGAGGCCTCTGCTTGCCAATGCCTTGGACAGGTCCCAGCAAATGGGCTGAAGATTGACACCTGTCAAAGGAGAAACCCAGGTAATGCCTGCTGGGGCATCAGAGCAGCCTTCCTGGAGCTGAGCCTCAAAGTGGGGAGGGAGGGAGCCACAGAAGAGTGCAGAGAACACCGCAGGTGGGGGGGGGCATGGTGTGAGCAAAGGGGAAAGTCAGGGAGACAGGACCCCGCTCCCTCTACTTGCTCAAGCCTGGGGGCTGAGATCAGCTTACAGGAGGCCTGTCCCAGCACCTCTGCCAGACATGGACAGTAAATGTGCAGTGTCACAGGCCATGGGATAATAATGGAGGTTTAATTTGCTGTTAAGCAGCCTTGTGTTTATTTAAATCATTTCATTATACAGATAGAAATATTTTCCTGATTTCTTCTTTTTGACTCACAATGGTGATAGCCTTTTGCCTGATTATAAGAATAGTATCTACTCAACTGTAAAAAGTAAAAATTTTACACAAACAGAAAAGCATAAAGATGCAAACAAAGGCAAGAGGAGGACCCTCCCTATCCTGAGATAACTGTTTAGCATCCCAGCTTCCAGGCTCGCTCTGGGCGCACAGACTCAGGGGATCTTCCTTCACAGTTTTACATAATGGAGACGGAGCCCAACACACTTCTTCTAGAGCATGTTTCCCCATTCAGCAATCTGTCTTGGACCCCTTCCCTTGTCATTACGTATGGATTTGCAGCATTATTTTTATTTATTTTTGTTGAGTCTGACCTGATGCTGCTGCTGCTAAGTCGCTTCAGTCGTGTCCGACTCTGTGCGACCCCACAGACGGCAGCCCACTAGACAGAGATCAACTCAAAAGGGTCATATTGCCAGTGTATAAAAATGTTCATTAATATGCACAGAAATTAGAGTTTGACTCTTCTTAAAATGGCAAGAGCTTTGTCAGCCCTGGTGGCCCATGAACTAGGGAACTTCCTGTTTATATTTTAAAGTTTATTTTTATTAGGCAAATTTTCAAGCTACTTAAAAGTAGAGAGAAGAGTGCAAGGAAATTTCTGACACCTGGATTCAGTAATGATCAAGATTTCGCCACATTTGCTTTGTCAATCCTTTATTTTGCTGAAATATTTTAAAGCAAATCCAGTTATCTTGTCATTTTAGCCCTGCATCCTTTAGTATGCATTCCTTATAAAAAGAAAAAAGAAGATACTTTTTTATGCAGCCACAAGGCCAGTACCCCACCTAACAAAATGAACTTTGATTCCCTGGAGAGTCTACCATCAGCTTTCCTGACAGTCCTCCAAACTCTCTTTTTAAATAATGGTTTTGTTTAAATCAGGAAGCAAAAAGGGAGAATACTTTCCATTCTACAATTCTGTAGCCTCATCCAGCTAGATTATAATGACATGATTTCTTTGCACTGTGGTTGCTACTATTTATGATAACGGACACTAATATTCTGTTTAGGATAATATAGTATTTTTTAAAGAAATTATATTTATATGAATAAAATGAGTGAATCAGTTTAAAGAAAAGTCATAGAAACTTAGCTGCCATATGTAAAATAGATAGCCAGTGAGAATTTGCTGTATGTCTCAGGGAACTCAAACAGGGGCTCTGAATCAACCTAGAAGGGTGGGATGGGGAGGGAGATGGGAGGAAGGTTCAAGGGGGAGGGGATATATGTATACCTATGGCTGATTCATGTTGAGGTTCAACAGAAAACAACAAAATTCTGTAAAGCAGTTATCCTTCAAATAATATGGGGAGGGAGGTGGGAGGGGGGTTCAGGACTGGGAACAGGTGTACACCCGTGGCGGATTCATGTTGATGTATGGCAAAACCAACACAGTATTGTAAAGTAATTAGCTTCTAATTAAAATAAATAAATTTAAATTAAAAAAATAANCGTGTCCGACTCTTTGCCACCCTGTGAACTGTAGCCCACCAGGCTCCTCTGTCCACGGGATTCTCCAGGCAAGGATACTGCGGCGGGTTCCCATGTCCTCCTCCGGGGGACCTTCCCAACCCAGAGACTGAAGCTGCTTCTCTTATGTACCGGCAGCCAGCTTCTTTACCACGGGTGCTACTTGAGAAGCCCCTATATACATACATATATACATTTAAAAAATGAAAATAGATTGTACTCTTCTGGAGCTAGATTTTTAAATTTGGCAATACGTTATAAGCATTTCCTCAGTCACTCAACATGTTTTATCATCTTTAATGGTTGCATGACAAGCCATAGGAGATAGTTCCAGGTGTTTGCTATTATACACTGATGAACATCCTTATTTACACATTTTTGAAAGTGTGAGTTTCCTTAGGAAATTTTTTGAAAATATCAGAATAAATATGTCCCCGTGATTTTGAAAGATAATAAAGTTCTTAATCCTGTCCTTGTCATTACCAATAAACATTTATATAGTACTACTAACATTAAAAATTATCTTTTAATTGAACACTTTAGAGATTACCAACTCTTTTAGGGCCATCTTATTTAATTTTCTGAGAGGTATGTATTTATTAGGACCATTTATTCCCATTTTACAGCTGTGAAAATAGAGGCCTTAGGAGGGGAAATACTCCTCCAGGTCACCCACCCTAGAAAGGGACAGGAAGTTCCATCCACTCTGAGTTCCATCCACTCTGCTGGGCTCCTTGCACCCAGCAGAGCCTGTGGGCCCTCCCAGAAAGAGGCCTCTGCTTGCCAATGCCTTGGACAGGTCCCAGCAAATGGGCTGAAGATTGACACCTGTCAAAGGAGAAACCCAGGTAATGCCTGCTGGGGCATCAGAGCAGCCTTCCTGGAGCTGAGCCTCAAAGTGGGGAGGGAGGGAGCCACAGAAGAGTGCAGAGAACACCGCAGGTGGGGGGGGCATGGTGTGAGCAAAGGGGAAAGTCAGGGAGACAGGACCCCGCTCCCTCTACTTGCTCAAGCCTGGGGGCTGAGATCAGCTTACAGGAGGCCTGTCCCAGCACCTCTGCCAGACATGGACAGTAAATGTGCAGTGTCACAGGCCATGGGATAATAATGGAGGTTTAATTTGCTGTTAAGCAGCCTTGTGTTTATTTAAATCATTTCATTATACAGATAGAAATATTTTCCTGATTTCTTCTTTTTGACTCACAATGGTGATAGCCTTTTGCCTGATTATAAGAATAGTATCTACTCAACTGTAAAAAGTAAAAATTTTACACAAACAGAAAAGCATAAAGATGCAAACAAAGGCAAGAGGAGGACCCTCCCTATCCTGAGATAACTGTTTAGCATCCCAGCTTCCAGGCTCGCTCTGGGCGCACAGACTCAGGGGATCTTCCTTCACAGTTTTACATAATGGAGACGGAGCCCAACACACTTCTTCTAGAGCATGTTTCCCCATTCAGCAATCTGTCTTGGACCCCTTCCCTTGTCATTACGTATGGATTTGCAGCATTATTTTTATTTATTTTTGTTGAGTCTGACCTGATGCTGCTGCTGCTAAGTCGCTTCAGTCGTGTCCGACTCTGTGCGACCCCACAGACGGCAGCCCACTAGACAGAGATCAACTCAAAAGGGTCATATTGCCAGTGTATAAAAATGTTCATTAATATGCACAGAAATTAGAGTTTGACTCTTCTTAAAATGGCAAGAGCTTTGTCAGCCCTGGTGGCCCATGAACTAGGGAACTTCCTGTTTATATTTTAAAGTTTATTTTTATTAGGCAAATTTTCAAGCTACTTAAAAGTAGAGAGAAGAGTGCAAGGAAATTTCTGACACCTGGATTCAGTAATGATCAAGATTTCGCCACATTTGCTTTGTCAATCCTTTATTTTGCTGAAATATTTTAAAGCAAATCCAGTTATCTTGTCATTTTAGCCCTGCATCCTTTAGTATGCATTCCTTATAAAAAGAAGAAAGAAGATACTTTTTTATGCAGCCACAAGGCCAGTACCCCACCTAACAAAATGAACTTTGATTCCCTGGAGAGTCTACCATCAGCTTTCCTGACAGTCCTCCAAACTCTCTTTTTAAATAATGGTTTTGTTTAAATCAGGAAGCAAAAAGGGAGAATACTTTCCATTCTACAATTCTGTAGCCTCATCCAGCTAGATTATAATGACATGATTTCTTTGCACTGTGGTTGCTACTATTTATGATAACGGACACTAATATTCTGTTTAGGATAATATAGTATTTTTTAAAGAAATTATATTTATATGAATAAAATGAGTGAATCAGTTTAAAGAAAAGTCATAGAAACTTAGCTGCCATATGTAAAATAGATAGCCAGTGAGAATTTGCTGTATGTCTCAGGGAACTCAAACAGGGGCTCTGAATCAACCTAGAAGGGTGGGATGGGGAGGAAGATGGGAGGAAGGTTCAAGGGGGAGGGGATATATGTATACCTATGGCTGATTCATGTTGAGGTTCAACAGAAAACAACAAAATTCTGTAAAGCAGTTATCCTTCAAATAATATGGGGAGGGAGGTGGGAGGGGGGTTCAGGACTGGGAACAGGTGTACACCCGTGGCGGATTCATGTTGATGTATGGCAAAACCAACACAGTATTGTAAAGTAATTAGCCTCTAATTAAAATAAATAAATTTAAATTAAAAAAATAAAAAGACTTAGCAGAAAATAAATAAATAAATAAAATTTTTTAAGAAAGAAAATAAAAGTCATAGAATGGATGATATGCAAATACAACAACCTTCTCGAAAGTGGTTTGAGAATGGAAGATACTGCTCATCACCTTTTAAAGGACATTTGGAATATTTCCAATTTTTTCCATTGCTGAAAAGAGTGCTGTGGTGATTAGATATTGTGTATACACAGCTCTGTGCTCCAGTCTGGTTATTGTCTTAGGGTGTATGCTTTAGAAGTGGAACTGCTGATTTTAAAGGCTATGAGTCTCTGAAAAAGTGTGAGTGTGCTATACTTAATTTAGTATTTTGTTCCTATTTTTATCTTTGGTTGGCTCAGGGGCCTATTGGGCGTGTCAACAATTGCACCCTGATGGCCGCAGGCTTCCTGCACTTTTCCTGACTCTCTCCAGGTTGCGGTGGTGAAGGGTATGCGTCTGCTTTGAACAGTGCTTCTGTCTCATCCTTTTCGGGACATTTTCCTTTGTCATTCTCTCCCCACCTTTTAGTCTGCTACTTCTCAGTTACTGTGAGCTGGGAAACAGATGAGTAAGTTTGTTCCGGTTGTACCTAAATTAAGAGTAAATAGAATCTTGAGTGAGGATCTGATGGGACAAACATGAGGCAAGATTTTTCTTAGGTCCTGTTCATCCCCACCTCTTTTTAAATATNACTTTTTCCTGCCTCTCTCCAGGCTGCAGTGGTGAAGGGTGTGCGTCTGCTTTGAACAGTGCTTCTGTCTCATCCTTTTCGGGACATTTTTCCTTTGTCATTCCCCACCTTTTAGTCTGCTACTTCTCAGGTACTGTGAGCTGGGAAACAGATGAGTAAGTTTGTTCCGGTTGTACCTAAATTAAGAGTAAATAGGATCTTGAGTGAGGATCTGATGGGACAAACATGAGGCAAGATTTTTCTTAGGTCCTGTTCATCCCCACCTCTTTTTAAATATATCCTGCTTCGGCTCTCCAGGGCTGTTTGAAGGGTGGTGATGGTCTTAGAAGTTATTGCTACTTATGGCAGAAACCTTGACACATGAAAAATATCATGGGTCCCTTGTGTTTCCATAGCGATTTTTCAGGATACAANATATCCTGCTTCGGCTCTCCAGGGCTGTTTGAAGGGTGGTGATGGTCTTAGAAGTTATTGCTACTTATGGCAGAAACCTTGACACATGAAAAATATCATGGGTCCCTTGTGTTTCCATAGCGATTTTTCAGGATACAACATGGGTTTGCTGATTGCCTTGCTCAGTGGTAAAGAATCCACCTGCCGATGCAGGAGACGAAGGTTTGATCCCTGGGTTGGGAAGATCCTCTGGAGAAGGAAATGACAACTGGCTCCAGTATTCTTGCCTGGGAAATCCCATGGACAGGGGAAGCAGGGAAGCCTGGAAGGCTACAATCCATGGGGTTGCCAAGAGTCGAACATGACTTAGGGACT
>SJYW01004333.1:0-11048 GCA_006410735.1 Raphicerus campestris
GAAGTTTTCACTGAGAAATGGGAACATGTCATCTGATTCTGGAAGGCTCCCCCAACACCCTAGCTAAGTTACTCTGATAAATTTTTCTTAGGAAAGGAAGGGGCTGTGAATATTGCAAGGTTGTTGGTGCCCAGGAGGAGAAAGCTCGGCGGCGATGCGTACCTGTGGCTGTTTAACGCGTTTGCGGGATTGTTAGGGAGCTGTGTCAAGCACCCCCAGGCTGCGAAGTAGCAGAACCCCCCAGCATGCTCTCCGAGGGGCTGCGGTGCGCTCTCCTCACTCCCCCCAGCATGCTCGCCCAAGGGGCTGCGGTGCGCTCTCCTCACTCCCCGGGAAGGCCTTCTGCGCGCATCAGCTCTGTGACGGCGCCTTTGGGTGATGTCAGCCTCTTCCTATGCGAAGCAGCAATTCCAGAAACGAAGCACGCATGGGTGCGCCGGGCAGGACTGGTGGGACAGTCGCGGGTGCTCAGGGGCCCCGGCCCCCCAGAACACAGACTCCTCACGCGCCGGTGGGGTCTCCCCCGACCCCGACCCCTGCCACCCCAAAGGGAATTCTGCAAAAAAAAAAGTGCTGTCACAGCTTCTCTCCCGGTGCCCTTTCATGGGGAAAAGTCCATGGTTAGTGTCCAGGCTGAGTTCACAGAAAGCTGCCTTTTTACAGAATTTGTGCTGCCTGTGAGCTGGAGGGCGGGGCTGTTTCCTTTTGATCTCCTTGTTTCCTTGACACCAACTGACTTTCTCTCTCTTTTCCTTCCCCATTTTGACTTAAAATCTGTTGTTTCTCCTTAGCCTCCAGCAGGCTCTTCCCGCAGTTGCTGAGTGCTGAAGCCTCTCTCTGGGATGCTGGCTGGGAGGGGGAAGCGTCAGCGCAACTGTGGAGGCGAAAGCGCACGGAGAGGTGGCCCTGGAGGAGCCGCGGGCGCTGGACGCACCCGACGGAGCCCAGGCCGCGTCTGCGAGTCACACAGGGCCCGGGGGGCGCGTCCCTGCGCCCCCGAACGCTCTGCTCCGCATTCACCCCGTACTGCTGCGGGGTCTCACCACTGAAGATCTGAGCAGACTCACTGGTGAACTCCCGTCCCTGTCATACAGCTCCCTGACAAAATGCTCCACTTCCAAGCCTGGACTGGAGAGCCCCCAGGCGCCGCGCGAGTGCCCGCTCGCGGCCGGTCGTGCTGCGGGAGGTGGACGCGCCGGCGAGTGGAATGGGCAGCTGCTGGCGCCAGCCATTCCCACGGCACTCCTCTTGAGCCCTCATGATCCTCATGAGGTGGTTGTGAAAATCAAATTAAATGAGATAATTCGTGTAGAGAGCTCGCCATATGTCTGGCCTGATATCATTCTAGTTACCATATAATAAAAACAGAGTGACCTCACACGGCTCTCTCTCCAGCACGTGCTGGCAGGGGAGCGCGCGTGTCGTGGACTAACTACACGCTCGACCCCCAGCCGGATTCCTCGTCCCGGGCACACGGAAAGCCTCACTATCCAGCCGGCCTTGCCTCTGGGAGGGACAGGGAGGCTCAGTTCTGGCCAAAGCCACGTGGGAAGAAGTTAGGGACGCCTCTTGCAAGGCTACCTGCAGCGTATTCCGCGGAGCGGGACGTGGAGGGTGCTGCGGCCGAGGGGTCCCGTGACCCAGAGAGCCCGGACCCGAGTCATCCACGGCCGAGGCCGTCCCGAGCCGTGAGCAGAAAGCAGGCTTCAGTGTTCCAGCCGCTGAGGCTCCAGGGCTCACCTGCTGTTGCAGCGTAGCCCATCTCATGCTAATACTAAGACAACGACGCTGAAGAGGAGGAGACACGTATTCTCTAAGTTAGTTATTTGAAGGCAGTTTATTACCAAATGAGGCAACAGTAAACATTCACACACGAAACATATCTGCACAGCCGTGCGGGGGGCTGTAGGGACGCTGCAGCGCGGCGGCCCCAGCTCCTGGGCCCCCGAGACCGGCTTCAGGCGACAGTGTTTCCTCGGATGGGGCGGGGTGGGGACGGTTCAGGATGACCGAAGCGTGCGCCGTGTGCTCTGCACTTGTTTCTGCTACCGTCACATCGGAGCCACCTCAGATCGTCAGGCATTACATCGCAGGGGGTCGGGGCCCCAGCTACGGGGGTCAGGCAACGGGAGGCTCAGCCCCAGGTTTGCATAATGAAGCAACGGCAGAACTGGGGTCTGCACCAGGCGTGCTGGGCTCCAAGACCAGCGCTCTTCTTACCCCATCCTGCATCAGTCTGGGACGGACGAGGCAAGGTGCCTGCTGCACGGTCAGGGATAAAGTACAAGGTCACAGGATTAGCCTGCACTCATGGTGTGTTAGCCCAGCCCACAAGCACGGTGCAGAGAGAGCCGAGGGACAAAGCTAGCGCGGCCGTGCTGGCCGTTCAGAAGGGAGGGGCCTGCCTTGCGAGGACGGTGCACAGCACGACCTGAAGCCCGCGGGGGCAGGGCGCTGTGGAGACGGGATCCGGAGCGCGGCTCAGCCTGGAGACTGCACTTCGTGTGATTCTGGCGAGGGGACGCCTCATGGACAGGAGAGCGAGGTGGACACGAAGTGAGAGAGTGAGGACAGAGGAGCCCCACCAGAGTCCCTGTGGATGCCCACCAACGCTGCGTGTCACGGTCACGGGTTACAGAAACACACAACATACAGCGGACGTCTGGTGGGCCAGTGGCTAAGACTCCGCACTCCAAAGACAAGAGGCCTGGGCTCAAGCCTTGATCGGCGAACCAGTAACAGATCCCTGAGCTGCAGCTAAGGCCCAGTGCAGCCAAAAATAGATACATATCTTGAAAAATGAAGGAAATGCATGATATATAAAGACTGGCTCCATTATCACTTAGGGTAGTCAGATCTGGAATTCAGTTTTTCCAGAAAGATCAACCACCTCGTCTCCAATGTTTCTGAGTACTAGACACCTGCATTTTGAGTCAGCTCTCACTGGGATAGACATACTGAGCGCTGGCAAAACTACCCAACGGCCTTATCATATACACATTGTAGAATATGCTTTTGGTTTCCTGGCACTCTCTTCCCTGACAATGCCTGTATTCTGGAGGTGAACAGCCTCTCCCTCATCCCGTGTGGTTACGATTAGATGCCTCTCAAGGCGATGGCACCCCACTCCAGTACTCTTGCTGTTATGCTCCAAGTCCAAGTCTCCAAATAGACTGAGAGAACAAGTCCACCATGGCAATGCAAAGGCAAGAAGGGAGTTTATTGCTAACTCGAGTGAGGGCACTCTGCCACATCCAACACAGTGGAATAAGGCAAGAGGGCCCTGAGCCCTGAATTACAGCAGTATTTATAGACTTAGAACAAAGACTGGGAGTTGGCAAGGGCGGATGGTTGCAAGGGGTTCTTGGCATCTATTAATTGGCTAAATTTTGCACATGCGGGCTCGCTTAAGGGACTTTTCGTGTTATCTGGGCTAGCTTTAACCAGGCTATGGGGAATATGCTGACTGGCTGAGTCTCAAGGTCGGGAGGATGATGATCTCGGCTCCTTCTGGGCAGTGACCCAGCTTTTTCTGTGATTGTAGCTCTGGCTACTTTAGTCCTTCAAGCTTGTCATGGCTTCTGTCAGGTCTCAACACTTGCCTGGAAAATCCCATGGATGGAGGAGCCTGGTAGGCTGCAGTCCATGGGGTCGTGAAGAGTCGGACATGACTGAGCGAATTCCCTTTCACTTTTCACTTTCATGTATTGGAGAAGGAAATGGCAACCCACTCCACTGTTCTTGCCTGGAGAATCCCAGGGATGAGGGAGCCTGGTGGGCTGCCATCTATGGGGTCGCAGAGAATCGGACACGACTGAAGCGACTTAGCAGCAGCAGCACGGTGCCCTAGTTTCCCCTATGAAAGAACGGGCCCCAAATCCAGGTTAAATCAACACTGTCTTCCAGGACTTTGAACTTTAAGCAGAATAAATATGCATGGGAAAAACAGTTGACGTTCACAAACCCAGTGGTCCCTCAAACTTAGCCTGGCTCTTCTCTGAGCCTGGTCCCACAGCCTTCTGACACAATCGTGGGCTCTGATGACCTGTGGCGAAGTGTGAGGTAAAGGCATGCAGGTTCACGATGAGGCAGTTGGGGGAGCATGGAAGAACCAGGTATCAATTCCACAAAACAGATGGAGACCAAGGACCAGGTGGAGAATCAATTCAGTTAGTTCAGTCGCTCAGTCATGTCTGACTCTTTGCGACCCCATGAATCGCAGCATGCCAGGCCTCCCTGTCCATGATCATCTCCCGGAGTTCATTCAGACTCATGTTCCTCATCCAGCCATCTCGTCCTCTGTCGTCCCCTTCTCCTCCTACCCCCAATCCTTCCCAGCATCAGAGTCTTTTCCAGTGAGTCAACTCTTCGCATAAGGTGGCCAAAGTACTGGAGTTTCAGCTTTAGCATCATTCCTTCCAAAGTAGTCCCAGGGCTGATCTCCTTCAGAATGGACTGGTTGTATCTCCTTGCAGTCCAAGGGACTCTCAAGCGTCTTCTCCAATACCACAGTTCAAAAGCATCAATTCTTTGGCGCTCAGCCTTCTTCACAGTCCAACTTTCACATCCATACATGACCACAGGAAAAACCATAGCCTTGACTAGATGGACCTTAGTCAGCAAAGTAATATCTCTGCTTTTGAATATGCTATCTAGGTTGGTCATAACTTTTCTGCCAAGGAGTAAGCATCTTTTAATTTCATGGCTGCAGTCACCATCTGCAGTGATTTTAGAGCCCCCCAAAATAAAGTCTGACACTGTTTCCACTGTTTCCCCATCTATTTCCCATGAAGTGATGGGACTGGATGCCATGATCTTCGTTTTCTGAATGTTGAGCTTTAAGCCAACTTTTTCACTCTCCTCTTTCACTTTTGTCAAGAGGCTTTTTAGGTCCTCTTCACTTTCTGCCATAAGGGTGTTGTCATCTGCANTGAACGGACTTTACTTTCACTTTTCTGTTTCAAAGGGTGAGGCTGCTGATAAGATTAGGGTGTGAAGGGTCTCAGGCATCTGGTCTCCTTTGGAACTCAGGGAAGGTCAGGAGGTTGGAGTCTTGCTAAAAGAAATGAAGCACAGAAAGCCCTCCCTGACCAGGAGCCCACAGGGCGCTGCTGGCGTTGCTGGAAGTCATATAGAACACATTCACAGTGAGAGTCGCTCAGTTGCATCTGACTCTGCAACCCCAGGGACTATATAGTCCATGGAATTGTCCAGACCAGAATGCTGGAGTGGGTAGCCTTTCCCTCCTCCAGGGGAGCTTCCCAACCCAGGGATAGAACCGCCTGCACTGCAGGCGGATTCGGTGGATTCTTTACCAGCTGGGCCATGAGGGAACAAGGCCTTAGCTGTGGCCTGGTTAGTTTTATAGGCTAAGGAATGGGTGGGTTATTCTGTTTCAAGGAAGGGGTGGGCATTTGCAGGTTTGGGGCCACTTTTTGGCCTTTTAGGTTAGCTGCAGACTGGTGGCTGGGTCACTCAGGATGCCAGTGTATTGCAGCAAGCTTATAATTGAGGCTCAAGGTCTCCTGGAGGTAGATCTTCTAGATCTTTTCCATCTAACTAGATCTTCCATCTCGGATCTAGTCAGTTCTAACAAGCTTTTGTCATATCCTATGGCTGTCATTCTTTTAAAGATTGTGCCCTGCCCCTTCCCTCATGTTTCACCAGCAGTTCGGTCGCTCACTCATGTCTGACTCTTTGCAGCCCCATGGACCGCAGCACGCCAAGCTTCCTTGTCCATCACCATCTCCCGGAGCCTGCTCAAACTCACCGTCCGTTGAGTCGGTGATGCCATCCAACCATCTCATCCTCTGTCGTCCCCTTCTCCTCCTGCCTTCAATCTTTCCCAGCATCAGGGTCTTTTTCAACGAGTCAGCTCTTTGCATCAGGTGGCCAAAGTATTGGAGCTTCAGCTTCAACATCCGTCCTTCTGATAATTAATGTTTGTCAAATAGAAGTATGTGTCTGTAAAAATCTCAGACTTACTGTGTGCTGTCCTGAGACGGAGGCGGGTTTCGAAGTCTCGATGCTGGCCCTCTTTCCTTCCCTTTTCTCAGACGCCCCGCGGAGAGCACTCCCCGCCCCTGGAAGCAGGCTTGTGTGTGTCTTAGTTTTCCCTCGGTCCTCCCGTAAGGTCAGACTGACATCTACTGGGGCACAGGAGGCCTTCAGTATGGCATCTTTCTTGGGGAAAGGAAATTTGCAGCAAGGACAGGGAGAGGAAAAGGGAACTTCTCTTTGTAACCCCTACCCCAGTCTTCATGGAGGAGGGCATGGCACCCACGCCAGTGTTCTCATCTGGAGAACCCTGTGGGCAGAGGCGCCTGGCGGCTGCAGTCCACAAGAACACACAGCGTGCGTGGCCACGACCGAGCGTGCACGCACCCCACCCTGTCCCTGCTTCCCTGTCCCTGCGGGTCGCCTCTAGTTTCCTCTCTGGAGCTGTGCGTTGGCTTTCTTGTTATCTTCACCAGTTTGTTGGGTCTTTTGGGCTCCACACGTAAGTTATATCACACAGTATTTGTCTTTCTCTCTCTGACTCATTTCCAGGTCCCTTCATGGTGCTGCAAATGGCAAAACTCCAGTCCTTTTGAGGGCTGTGTAGGGCTCCATTGTGTCTATATGTATACAGGTCCTCCTTTTACAGAGGTATTCAGGTCACACCCACCATAAAAGGAGTCAAGGCAAATCTCTAGGACGCCAGGCTTCTAGGGAGAGTTTCTCGATGACAGCAGCGATCGCTACTGAATGTCCATCGTGCCCCTAAGCATTTTACACGTTACTGTTTTATTTCCTCTGCACATTGTCCCAGGTAACCATTTTCTAATGCATCTCACGGTGTTTCATCAACTCCACCTTTCCTTTTGATCCCCTACCTCCCCTACAACCTCCATCAGGCCAGAGCTTGGTGATACAGCTAGACTTTGCACTCACGCACAAGTGCGCGTACACACACGTGTGAATGAACTTTGCATCTTAATGCAGGTTGTGAGGGTTGCTGTTGTCTTTTCATCCCTGACAAATTCTTCACTCTTGGGTCTGTTGTGCTTTCCATACATGAATTAGAAGGCCTTGGTGTGTCAGACTTCCATGGTGATCCAGAGGTTAAGAATCTGCCAGTACAGGAGACGCAGGTCCGATCCCTGGTCTGGGAAGATCCTACATACCTTGGAGCAACTAAGTCTGAGCACCAAAACTACTGAAGCGCAAGCACCCTCGAGCATGTGCTCGGCAGCAAGAGAAGCCCCTGGAATGGAAGCCGGGCCTGCAGCTGGAGAGGAGCCAGCCGCTGCTCGTCCCAACCAGGAAAAAGCCTGAGGAGCAACGAAGACCTGAAGAATAAATAAATAGTTTTTAAAAAGAGCATGTTGAAGTTTTCACTGAGAAATGGGAACATGTCATCTGATTCTGGAAGGCTCCCCCAACACCCTAGCTAAGTTACTCTGATAGATTTTTCTTAGGAAAGAAAGGGGCTGTGAATATTGCAAGGTTGTTGGTGCCCAGGAGAAAGCTCGGCGGCGATGCGTACCTGTGGCTGTTTAACGCGTTTGCGAGATTGTTAGGGGGCTGTGTCAAGCACCCCCAGGCTGCGAAGCAGCAGAACCCCCCAGCATGCTCGCCGAGGGGCTGCGGTGCGCTCTCCTCACTCCCCGGGAAGGCCTTCTGCGCGCATCAGCTCTGTGACGGCACCTTTGGGTGATGTCAGCCTCTTCCTATGCGAAGCAGCAAGTCCAGAAACGAAGCACGCACGGGTGCGCCGGGCAGGACTGGTGGGACAGTCGCGGGTGCTCAGGGGCCCCGGCCCCCCCAGAACACAGACTCCTCACGCGCCGGTGGGGTCTCCCCCGACCCTGACCCCTGCCACCCCCAAAGGGAATTCTGCAAAAAAAAAAGTGCTGTCACAGCTTCTCTCCCAGTGCCCTTTCCTGGGGAAAAGTCTCTCCATGGTTAGTGTCCAGGCTGAGTTCACAGAAAGCTGCCTTTTTATAGAATTTGTGCTGCCTGTGAGCTGGAGGGCGGGGCTGTTTCCTTTTGATCTCTTGTTTCCTTGACACGAACTGACTTTCTCTCTTTTCCTTCCCCATTTTGACTTAAAATCTGTTGTTTCTCCTTAGCCTCCAGCAGGCTCTTCCCGCAGTTGCTGAGTGCTGAAGCCTCTCTCTGGGATGCTGGCTGGGAGGGGGAAGCGTCAGCGCAACTGTGGAGGCGAAAGCGCGCGGAGAGGTGGCCCCGGAGGAGCCGCGGGCCCGGACGCACCCGACGGAGCCCAGGCCGCGTCTGCGAGTTACACAGGGCCCGGGGGGCGCGTCCCTGCGCCCCGGAACGCTCTGCTCCGCATTCACCCGTACTGCTGCGGGGTCTCACCACTGAAGATCTGAGCAGACGCACTGGTGAACTCCCGTCCCTGTCATACAGCTCCCTGACAAAATGCTCCACTTCCAAGCCTGGACTGGAGAGCCCCCAGGCGCCGCGCAGTGCCCGCTCGCGGCCGGTCGTGCTGCGGGAGGTGGACGCGCCGGCGAGTGGAATGGGCAGCTGCTGGCGCCAGCCATTCCCACGGCACTCCTCTTGAGCCCTCATGATCCTCATGAGGTGGTTGTGAAAATCAAATTAAATGAGATAATTCATGTAGAGAGCTCGCCATATGTCTGGCCTGATATCATTCTAGTTACCATATAATAAAAACAGAGTGACCTCACACGGCTCTCTCTCCAGCACGTGCTGGCAGGGAAGCGCGCGTGTCGTGGACTAACTACACGCTCGACCCCCAGCCGGACTCCTCGTCCCGGGCACACGGAAAGCCTCACTATCCAGCCGGCCTTGCCTCTGGGAGGGACAGGGAGGCTCAGTTCTGGCCAAAGCCACGTGGGAAGAAGTTAGGGACGCCTCTTGCAAGGCTACCTGCAGCGTATTCCGCGGAGCGGGACGTGGAGGGTGCTGCGGCCGAGGGGTCCCGTGACCCAGAGAGCCCGGACCCGAGTCATCCACGGCCGAGGCCGTCCCGAGCCGTGAGCAGAAAGCAGGCTTCAGTGTTCCAGCCGCTGAGGCTCCAGGGCTCACCTGCTGTTGCAGCGTAGCTAATACTAAGACAATGACGCTGAAGAGGAGGAGACACGTATTCTCTAAGTTAGTTATTTGAAGGCAGTTTATTACCAAATAAGGCAACAGTAAACATTCACACACGAAGCATATCTGCACAGCCGTGCGGGGGGCTGTAGGGACGCTGCAGCGCGGCGGCCCCAGCTCCTGGGCCCCTGAGACCGGCTTCGGGCGACAGTGTTTCCTCGGATGGGGCGGGGTGGGGACGGTTCAGGATGACCGAAGCGTGCGCCGTGTGCTCTGCACTTGTTNGTAGCCCATCTCATGCTAATACTAAGACAACGACGCTGAAGAGGAGGAGACACGTATTCTCTAAGTTAGTTATTTGAAGGCAGTTTATTACCAAATGAGGCAACAGTAAACATTCACACACGAAACATATCTGCACAGCCGTGCGGGGGGCTGTAGGGACGCTGCAGCGCGGCGGCCCCAGCTCCTGGGCCCCCGAGACCGGCTTCAGGCGACAGTGTTTCCTCGGATGGGGCGGGGTGGGGACGGTTCAGGATGACCGAAGCGTGCGCCGTGTGCTCTGCACTTGTTTCTGCTACCGTCACATCGGAGCCACCTCAGATCGTCAGGCATTACATCGCAGGGGGTCGGGGCCCCAGCTACGGGGGTCAGGCAACGGGAGGCTCAGCCCCAGGTTTGCATAATGAAGCAACGGCAGAACTGGGGTCTGCACCAGGCGTGCTGGGCTCCAAGACCAGCGCTCTTCTTACCCCATCCTGCATCAGTCTGGGACGGACGAGGCAAGGTGCCTGCTGCACGGTCAGGGATAAAGTACAAGGTCACAGGATTAGCCTGCACTCATGGTGTGTTAGCCCAGCCCACAAGCACGGTGCAGAGAGAGCCGAGGGACAAAGCTAGCGCGGCCGTGCTGGCCGTTCAGAAGGGAGGGGCCTGCCTTGCGAGGACGGTGCACAGCACGACCTGAAGCCCGCGGGGGCAGGGCGCTGTGGAGACGGGATCCGGAGCGCGGCTCAGCCTG
The DNA here is from genome assembly GCA_006410735.1 of Raphicerus campestris. NCBI lineage: Eukaryota > Metazoa > Chordata > Mammalia > Artiodactyla > Bovidae > Raphicerus > Raphicerus campestris. Next base: position 10,088 of record SJYW01004333.1, read on the forward strand.
GAGACTGCACTTCGTGTGATTCTGGCGAGGNGAGGACCGTGCACAGCACGACCGGAAGCCCGCGGGGGCAGGGCGCTGTGGAGACGGGGTCGGGAGCGCGGCTCAGCCTGGAGACTGCGCTTCGTGTGATTCTGGCGAGGGGACGCCTCATGGACAGGAGAGCGAGGTGGACGCGAGGCGAGAGAGTGAGAACAGAGGAGCCCCACCAGAGTCCCTGTGGATGCCCACCAACGCTGCGTGTCACGGTCACGGGTTACAGAAACACACAACATNAGGACGGTGCACAGCACGACCTGAAGCCCGCGGGGGCAGGGCGCTGTGGAGACGGGATCCGGAGCGCGGCTCAGCCTGGAGACTGCACTTCGTGTGATTCTGGCGAGGGGACGCCTCATGGACAGGAGAGCGAGGTGGACACGAAGTGAGAGAGTGAGGACAGAGGAGCCCCACCAGAGTCCCTGTGGATGCCCACCAACGCTGCGTGTCACGGTCACGGGTTACAGAAACACACAACATACAGCGGACGTCTGGTGGGCCAGTGGCTAAGACTCCGCACTCCAAAGACAAGAGGCCTGGGCTCAAGCCTTGATCGGCGAACCAGTAACAGATCCCTGAGCTGCAGCTAAGGCCCAGTGCAGCCAAAAATAGATACANATACAGCGGACGTCTGGTGGGCCAGTGGCTAAGACTCCGCACTCCAAAGACAAGAGGCCTGGGCTCAAGCCTTGATCGGCGAACCAGTAACAGATCCCTGAGCTGCAGCTAAGGCCCAGTGCAGCCAAAAATAGATACATATCTTGAAAAATGAAGGAAATGCATGATATATAAAGACTGGCTCCATTATCACTTAGGGTAGTCAGATCTGGAATTCAGTTTTTCCAGAAAGATCAACCACCTCGTCTCCAATGTTTCTGAGTACTAGACACCTGCATTTTGAGTCAGCTCTCACTGGGATAGACATACT
>SJYW01004334.1:10397-21085 GCA_006410735.1 Raphicerus campestris
TGGTAGCTTGATAGGGATTGCATTGAATCTATAGATTGCTTTGGGTAGTATACTTATTTTCACTATGTTAATTCTTCTGATCCATGAACACAGTATATTTCTCCATCTATTAGTGTCCTCTTTGATTTCTTTCACCAGTGTTTTATAGTTTTCTATATATAGGTCTTTAGTTTCTTTAGGTAGATATATTCCTAAGTATTTTATTCTTTTCGTTGCAATGGTGAATGGAATTGTTTCCTTAATTTCTTTTTCTACTTTCTCATTATTAGTGTATAGGAATGCAAGGAATTTCTGTGTGTTGGTTTTATATCCTGCAACTTTACTATATTCATTGATTAGCTCTAGTAATTTTCTGGTGGAGTCTTTAGGGTTTTCTGTGTAGAGGATCATGTCATCTGCAAAGAGTAAGAGTTTTATGTCTTCTTTTCCAATTTGGATTCCTTTGATTTCTTTTTCTGCTCTGATTGCTGTGGTCAAAACTTCCGGAACTATGTTGCATAGTAGTGGTAAAAGTAGGCACCCCTGTCTTGTTCCTGACTTTATGGGAGATGCTTTCAATTTTTCATCATTGAGGATAATGTTGGCTGTGGGTTTGTCATATATAACTTTTATTATGTTGAGGTATGTTCCTTCTATTCCTGCTTTCTGGAGAGTTTTTATCATAAATGGATGTTGAATTTTGTCAAAGGCCTTCTCTGCATCTATTGAGATAATCATATGTCTTTTATGTTTCAATTTGTTAATGTGGTGAATTACATTGATCGATTTGTGGATATTGAAGAATCCTTGCATCCCTGGGATAAAGCCCACTTGGTCATGGTGTATGTTCTTTTTAATGTGTTGTTGGATTCTGATTGCTAGAATTTTGGAAGGATTTTTGCTTTTATGTTCACAATGATATCGGTCTGTAGTTTTCTTTTTTGTGTGTGACATCCTTGTCAAGTTTTGGTGTTAGGTTAATGGTGGCCTCATAGAATGAGTTTGGAAATTTACCTTCCTCTGCAATTTTCTGGAAGAGTTTGAATAGGATAGGTGTTAGCTCTTCTCTAAATTTTTGGTAGAACTCAGCTCTGAAGCCATCTGGACCTGGACTTCGTTTGCTGGAAGATTTCTGATTACAGTTTCAATTTCGATGCTTGTGATGGGTCTGTTAAGATTTTCTATTTCTTTCTGGATCAGTTTTGGAAAGTTGTATTTTTCTAAGAATTTGTCCGGTTTTTCCACGTTGTCCATTTTATTGGCATATAATTGCTGATAGTGTTGGGACCTACCAAATGCCATGAGAGGCTTCCGGGACTGGGGTGGGCCTCATGGGAAAAGCTGAGTCATTGCCCAGTGAGGATATCGCTGCGGATGCCAGGACTTGTCCAATCAGCAATCCGGTTTGAGCCTATGAGGACGTAAAAGACATCCCCCAAGGAAGCCCACACACATGAAAGACCAGCCAATTAGTAAATAACAGGAAACCCCTGCAGCCAATAAAGATTAGCCAATTAGTAAACAACAGGAAGCCCCTGCAGCCAATAAAGATTAGCCAATTAGTAAATACCAGGAAAACCCCTGAAGCCAATCTGCCCTTGCCAACTCTCTGTCTTTGTTCTAAACCGATAAATACTGCTGTAATTCTGGGCTCAGCGCTCTTGCTCCACTCCACTATATTGGATTTGGCGGGGGCCCTAGCTCGACCTAGAAATAAAACCCCTTCATGCTTTTGCATTGCTGTGGATGTCTTATTCTCTCAGGTTTGTGGACTAGGACTCTGGGCATAACAATAGTAGTCTCTTATGATCCTTTGTATTTATGTGTTGTCTGTTGTGATCCCTCCATTTTCATTTCTAATTTTACTGATTTGATTTCTCTCCCTTTGTTTCTTGAAAAGTCTGGCTAATGGTTTGCCAATTTTATTTATCCTTTCAAAGAACCAGCTGTTGGCTTTGTAGATTTTTGCTATGGTCTCTTTGTTTCTTTTGCATTTATTTCTCCCCTAATTTTTAAGATTTCTTTCCTCTACTAACCCTGGGGTTCTCCATTTCCTCCTTTTCTAGTTGCTTTAGGTTTAGAGTTAGGTTATTTGTTTGACTTTTTTTCTTGTTTCTTAAGGTATGCTTGTATTGCTATGAACTTTCCCTTTAGCACTGCTCTTACGGTGTCCCCCAGGTTTTGGGTTGTTTGTATTCATTTTCGTTCATTTTTATGCATATTTGATTTCTTTTTTATTTCTTCTGTGATTTGTTGGTTATTCAGCAGCGTTTTGTTCAGCCTCCTTATGTTGGAATTTTTACTAGTTTTTCTCCTATAATTGAGATCTAATCTTACTGCATTATGGTCAGAAAAGATGCATGGAATGATTTCAGTTTTTTTGAATTTACCAAGGCTAGATTTATGTCCCAGGATGTGATCTATCCTGAAGAAGGTTCAGTGAGCACTTGAGAAAATAGGTGAAATTCACTGTTTTGGGATGAAATGTCCTATAGATATCAATTAGGTCTTTTATCAGTTAGGTCTATTGTATCATTTAGTTTGTGTTTCTTTGTTAACTTTATGTTTAGTTGATCTATCCATAGGTGTGAGTGGGGTATTAAAGTCTCTCACTAGTATTGTGTTATTGTTAGTTTTCCCTTTCTTACTTGGTAGCATTTGTCTTACATATTGTGGTGCCCCTATGTTGGATGCATATGTATTTATAATTGTTATATTTTCTTCTTGGATTGATCCTTTGATCATTATGTAGTGTCCTTCTTTGTCTCTTTTCACAGCCTTTGTTTTAAAGGCTATTTTATCAGATATGAGTACTGCTACTCCTGCTTTATTTTGGTCTCTGTTTATGTGAAATATCTTTTTCCACTCCTTCACTTTCAGTCTGTATGTGTCCCTTGTTTTGAGGTGGGTCTCTTGTAGGCAGAATATATAGGGGTCTTGGTTTTGTGTCCAGTCAGTCTTTGTCTTTTGGTTGGGGCATTCAACCCATTTACGCTTAAGGTAATTACGATAAGTATGATCCAGTTGCCATTGACTATTGTTTTGGGTCTGGATTATATACCCTTTTTATGTTTGCTATCTAGAGGATATCCTTTAGCATTTGTTGGAGAGCTGGTGTGGTGGTACTGAATTCTCTCAGCTTTTGCTTGTCTGGAAAGCTTTTGATTTCTCCTTCATATCTGAATGCGTTCCTTGCTGGGTACAGTAATCTGGGCTGTATGTTATTTTCTTTCATGACTTTATGTCTTACCATTCCCTCTTGCCTGAAGAGTATCTATTTAAAGATCAGTAGTTACACTTATGGGAATCCCCTTGTGTGTTATTTGTTGTTTTTCCCTTGCTGCTTTTAATATTTGTTCTTTGTGTTTGGCCTTTGTTAATTTGATTAATATATGTCTTGGGGTGTTTCGCCTTGGGTTTATCCTGTTTGGCACTCTCTGGGTTTCTTGGACTTGGGTGATTATTTCCTTCCCCATTTTAGGGAAGTTTTCAACTATTATCTCCTCCAGTATTTTCTCGTGGCCTTTCTTTTTGTCTTCTTCTTCTGGGACTCCTATAATTCGAATGTTGGAGCGTTTCATATTGTCCTGTAGGTCTCTNTTTCGTTCATTTTTATGCATATTTGATTTCTTTTTTATTTCTTCTGTGATTTGTTGGTTATTCAGCAGCGTTTTGTTCAGCCTCCTTATGTTGGAATTTTTACTAGTTTTTCTCCTATAATTGAGATCTAATCTTACTGCATTATGGTCAGAAAAGATGCATGGAATGATTTCAGTTTTTTTGAATTTACCAAGGCTAGATTTATGTCCCAGGATGTGATCTATCCTGAAGAAGGTTCAGTGAGCACTTGAGAAAATAGGTGAAATTCACTGTTTTGGGATGAAATGTCCTATAGATATCAATTAGGTCTTTTATCAGTTAGGTCTATTGTATCATTTAGTTTGTGTTTCTTTGTTAACTTTATGTTTAGTTGATCTATCCATAGGTGTGAGTGGGGTATTAAAGTCTCTCACTAGTATTGTGTTATTGTTAGTTTTCCCTTTCTTACTTGGTAGCATTTGTCTTACATATTGTGGTGCCCCTATGTTGGATGCATATGTATTTATAATTGTTATATTTTCTTCTTGGATTGATCCTTTGATCATTATGTAGTGTCCTTCTTTGTCTCTTTTCACAGCCTTTGTTTTAAAGGCTATTTTATCAGATATGAGTACTGCTACTCCTGCTTTATTTTGGTCTCTGTTTATGTGAAATATCTTTTTCCACTCCTTCACTTTCAGTCTGTATGTGTCCCTTGTTTTGAGGTGGGTCTCTTGTAGGCAGAATATATAGGGGTCTTGGTTTTGTGTCCAGTCAGTCTTTGTCTTTTGGTTGGGGCATTCAACCCATTTACGCTTAAGGTAATTACGATAAGTATGATCCAGTTGCCATTGACTATTGTTTTGGGTCTGGATTATATACCCTTTTTATGTTTGCTATCTAGAGGATATCCTTTAGCATTTGTTGGAGAGCTGGTGTGGTGGTACTGAATTCTCTCAGCTTTTGCTTGTCTGGAAAGCTTTTGATTTCTCCTTCATATCTGAATGCGTTCCTTGCTGGGTACAGTAATCTGGGCTGTATGTTATTTTCTTTCATGACTTTATGTCTTACCATTCCCTCTTGCCTGAAGAGTATCTATTTAAAGATCAGTAGTTACACTTATGGGAATCCCCTTGTGTGTTATTTGTTGTTTTTCCCTTGCTACTTTTAATATTTATTTGTCCTTTGTGTTTTATCTTTGTTAATTTGATTAATATATGTTTTGGGGTGTTTTGCCTTGGGTTTCTCCTGTTGAGGACTCTCTGGGTTTCTTGGACTTGGGTGATTATTTCCTTTCCCATTTTAGGGAAGTTTTTAACTAGTATCTCCTCAAGTATTTTCTCATGGTCTTTCTATTTGTCTTCTTCTTCTGGGACTCCTATAATTCAAATGATAGAGCGTTTCATATTGTCCTGGAGGTCTCTGAGATTGTCCTCCTTCTTTTAATTTGTTTTTCTTTTTTCCTCTCTGGTTCATTTATTTCTACCATTCTATCTTCCACTTCACTAATCCTATCTTCTCCCTGGGTTATCTACTATTTATTGCCTCCAGAGTGTTTTTGATCTTATTTATTGCATTATTCATTATATATTGACTCTTTTTTATTTCTTCTAGTTCCGTGTAAACCTTTCTTGTATCTTCTCAGTCCTTGTCTCCAGGCTATTTACCTGTGAGTCCATTTTTATTTCAAGATTTTGGATCATTTTCACAATCATTATTCAGAATTCTTTATTAGGTAGATTCCCTATCTCTTCCTCTTTGGTTTGGTGGGCATTTTTCCTATTGCTTTACCTGCTGGGTATTCCTCTGTCTCTTGATCTTGTTCATATTGCTGCACCTGGGTTGGCCTTTCTGTATTCTGGCAGTTTATAGAGTTCTCTTCATTGTGGAGTTTCCTCACTGTGGGTAGGGTTGTATCAGTGGCTTGTCAAGGTTTTTTGGTTAGGGAAGCTTGTGTCGTTGTTTTGGTGGGTGGAGCTGGATTTCTTCTCTGTGGAGTGCAATGAAGTGTGCAGTAATGAGTTATGAGATGTCAATGGTTTTGGAGTAATTTTGGGCAGCCTGTATACTGAAGCTCAGGGCTGTGTTCCTCTGTTGCTGGAGAGTTTGTGTGATATGTCTTGCTCTGGAACTTATTGGCCCTTGCATGGTGCTTGGTTTCAGTGTAGGCATGGAGACATTTGATGAGCTCCTATCAAGTAATATTCAAGAAGAAGTAGAAGAAGAAGAAGACGACAATGAAGAAGAGGCCGCCATTACCCTGCTGCAAATGATGATGATGGGGGGAGGCAGAGAAGGGGAGGAAGGGGCCGCCATTCCCCTCCTGCAAATGATGATGATGGGGGGGAAGCAGAGAAGGGGAGGAAGGGGCCGCCATTCACCTGCTGCAAATGATGATGATGGGGGAAGGCAGAGAAGGTGAGGAAGGGGCCACCATTCCCCTGCTGTGAATGATGATGATGAGGGGAGGCGGAGAAAGGGAGGAAGGGGCCACCATTCCCCTGCTGCAAATGATGATGATGATGGGGGGAGGCAGAGAAGGGGAGGCAGGGGCCGCCCTTCCCCTGCCGCAAATGATGATGAGGCATAGGATCACCAAAGGCAGCATTCTTCTTCCTATTAAAATGATGATGTGCGGAGGCATAGAGTCGCCAGAGGCAGCATATTATTCCTATTAAAATGATGATGGGGGGAGGCATAGGGTCTCCAGAGGCAGCATTCTTATTATTATTAAAATGATGATGGGGGGAGGCATAGGGTCTCCAGAGGCAGCATTCTTATTATTATTAAAATGATGGGTGTAGGCATAGGGTCTCCAGAGGCAGCATTCTTCTTCTTATTATTAAAATTATGGGTGTAGGCATAATGTCACAAGAAGCAGCATTTTTCTTCTTATTATTAAAATTATGGGTGTAGGCATAGGGTCACAAGAAGCAGCATTCTTATTATTTAAAGTATGGGTGTAGGCATAGGGTCACAAGAAGCAGCATCCTTCTTATTATTATTAAAATTATGGGTGTAGGCATAGGGTCACAAGAAGCAGCATTCTTATTATTTAAAGTATGGGTGTAGGCATAGGGTCACAAGAAGCAGCATCCTTCTTATTATTATTAAAATTATGGGTGTAGGCATAGGGTCACAAGAAGCAGCATTCTTATTATTTAAAGTATGGGTGTAGGCATAGGGTCACAAGAAGCAGCATCCTTCTTATTATTATTAAAATTATGGGTGTAGGCATAGGGTCACAAGAAGCAGCATTCTTATTATTTAAAGTATGGGTGTAGGCATAGGGTCACAAGAAGCAGCATCCTTCTTATTATTATTAAAATTATGGGTGTAGGCATAGGGTCACAAGAAGCAGCATTCTTATTATTATTATATTAAAATTATGGGTGTAGGCATATGCCTACACCCATAATTATTAAAATTATGGGTTTATTACACTTTTTAATTGCTTTAAAAATAGGATCTTTTTTGGAAAAGTAATTGTAGGTTATATGCGGGGGACTGCCCGTGAGGGGTTAAGTCCTGGGAGCTGCTTGGCCTTTATCGCCAAGCCCTAGGCATGCCCTAATCTCTCTGTCCCGCCTCCCCTATGTTTTTACAACTTTGGCTCCTGGATGTCTGGCAGCTGTTACACTTCAAGGACAAGGACTCTGTGTTTTGGACACAATGGTGAAGGTCTGGCGATTGTACCATGATCGAAGAATTTTTGATAAATGTTAAAAGTCACGTATGCTTTATTATAAATATGGCTATCTCAATAAAGACGGGCATCAGACTTCAGACATAGTGGTCTGATCCTCTCAACCCCATCTTTCTGTCTCTCTTTCTTCTCAGCAAAGCAATCTCCGCCGCTCACGACCCTTCACAGGTGACTTGCTTGTTAGTGCTGGCCGCGGCAGTTATAAAAATGAAAATTAAAGGAGTAATAGAGGAATTAAAAATTTTAAGAAAGTTAAAAAAGAGAAGAAAAAGAAAAGAAAAGAATGATCGTAAAAATTCTAAAGATATATCTAGAACTTTCTCTGGTGTTGTTTTGGGCAATATGGGGTCAGTTCACTTTTGGATAGTTCCTTGGTCTGGCTTATATTTCTCAATCTATAGGCCCCTTCCTATGTAGTCTGTACTAATGATAGGGTTTTAATCTATTGCACCTGTCACTTCCAAGGCGGTTCCCTCTGTTTTAGCTTCTTCCATTTGCTGGTCTCTTCAGTGTCTGATTTTCACTGAGACACAAGGGTTGTGGTGGTGAACACTTTTTTTAGGCTCACTTGTTCAGTCGCACTGTGGGAGGGAGGGACACTGCAAAAAATAACTATGGCATCTCATGGCAGTGTCTCAGCCACAGTAGGCCTGCCCCCACTCACAGTGCACGTCTCAGGGGAAATCACTCCTGAGGCGTTTCGGGGGAAATCACCACTTCCCTCTTAGACTTCGAAAGGCTCCTTCACACCCTTGCTGTGAAAAAGTTGCCTGCCCCACCCATCCACACTCAAGAGAAACCCCGAGTGTTCTGTTGCGACTCAAGAGGAGCCCAGTTTTTCCCTGCTCAGCTCCAGATGAGGACCCCTTTCCCTGCTCATTTGGTAAAGGGTTCCCGGTGCTCCCCTCACATCCCAAGAGGAGGCACTCCCATCAGCAGAGTTGGGAGGAGCCTCAAGGGTGGGGCCACCATTCCGTAAGACACCCAAATACCTCGTCCACTCCAGATGAACCTCACTGCCCTGCACTGCCTCGACTGTCACCGCGAAGCTTGACTCCCGACACACTGGCACGTGTGACAGCCCTGGGGTACCTCGAGGGCAAGCCACAGATCCCTGTGTCCACTTGCCAGAGAGACGGACACTGCTGCTACAGCTGGGGAGGAGAGCTTCTGTGCATGTATCCAGGCGAGATGAGGCCTGACTCCCCAGTGGGGGCTCCAGGGGAACCCCAAGTCCTATGTCATCACGGGCGAGGAAAGCTTAGGCACCAGCCTCAGCACCAGACGAGGACTGAGGACCCGGCGACGACTGGGAAGGAATGCCCAGAGGCGCCTCGCAACTCGCATGGAGCCTGGCCTCTCCTGAGGCCATAGGGTCAAGTCCCTGGGGTCCCCGTCATACCTCGAGAGAATCCCACTGCAACTCGAGAGAAACCAGAAGCTTCTTCCATGCAGGCATGGAGAGGCCCTTGTCCACTGCAGTGTCTCGGGGAAATCACCCCTTCCCTCTTGGACCTCGAAAGGCTCCTTCACACTCTTACTGTGACACAAGAAGTTCCCCGCCCCACAGGTCCCCACTCGAGAGGAACACCGAGGGTCCCGCCGCGACTCAAGAGGAGACCCGTTTTCCCCTGCTCAGCTCCAGATGAGGGGCCCTTTCCCTGCTTTGTGGGGAAAGGGTTTCCAGCGCTCCCCTCTCATCCCAAGAGGAGGCGCTCGCATCAGGAGTGTCAGTAGGAGCCTCAGGGGTCAGGCCACCATTCCCCAAGACCCCCAAATGCCTAGTCCACTCCAGATGAACCTGACTGCCCCGCACTCCCTCGACTGTCACTCCGAGGCTGGACTCCTGACACACTGGCATGTGCAACAGCCATGGGGTAACTCGAGGGCAAGCAACAGATCCCTGTGACCATTAGACGGGGAGACGGACACTGCTGCTGCAGCTGGGGAGGAAAGCGGCCGTGCACGTCTCCAGGCGAGATGAGGCCTGACTCCCATGTGGGGCTCCATGGGAACCCGAAAACCTATGTCAGCACGGGCTAGGAAAGCTCAGGCTCTGGCCTCAGCACCAGATGAGGATGGAGGACCCAGCAACAACAGGGGAGGAATCCCCAGAGGCGCCTTGCAACTTGCACAGAGACTGGCCTCTCCTGAGGCCACAGGGGCGGGTCCCTGGGGTCCCTGCCACAACTTGAGAAAGACCAGAAGCTTCTCTTCTGCAGGGTGGGTGAGGCCCTTGTCCGCTGCGGTGGAAAAGAGATTTCCCCTCAATGCAGGTTAAGGACCATTTCCCCTTCAGTGACTTGAGAGCAATCCTGTCTAACCCTCACACCTCGAAAGGAGCCATGATGAAACTCAGGCAACATGAAAGCTACCCTGAGGTCCCTGTCACAACTCGAGAGGAGCCTGAAGATTCATGTCACAACTTGAGAAACACCATGAGATTCTAACCAAACGTGAAATGAGGCCCTTTCTCCTGCAGTCACTCAAGAGCAGTCCTGCACACCACATTGCAACTCAAAAGGAAACTAGACTACCCTGAGGCAACATGATAGGTTCCCTGAGTTCTCCGTCACAACTCGAGAGGAAACCAAAGCTTTAGGCTGCAACTTGAGAAACACCACGAGATAGATCCCTCAGTGAAAAATGAGGCCAATTTCCCCTGCAGTTACTCGAGAGCAATGCAACTCGAAAGGAGACTTGACTTCCTTGAGGAAACATGTGAGGTTCCCTAGGTTTATTTTCAGAAATCTAGAGGAACCCCAATCTTCTCACTGNTCCCCTGCAGTTACTCGAGAGCAATGCAACTCGAAAGGAGACTTGACTTCCTTGAGGAAACATGTGAGGTTCCCTAGGTTTATTTTCAGAAATCTAGAGGAACCCCAATCTTCTCACTGGAAGTCGAGTAAAACAAGATCCCCTAATACTACCACCACTGCAAATGCGAGATAAGACCCTTGTCCAGTGCAGCGCCTCAAGAGCAATCCACTATTCCCTTTTGAAACCCAAAAACAGGCTTGAATCCCTTTACACAATTCAAGAGGTTCCCCGAGATTCTCATCACCACTTGAAAGGAACCATGAGTTTCATGCCACAACTCAAAAAGAGCCCCGTTTTCCCAACCTCATCTCAAGATTAGCACCTATTCTCCTGCTTCAACTCAGAGGAATCCCAACTTTCCCCTAACATCTCAAGTGGAGGTTTGTCCTCCCTATTGGAACCCCAGAGGAATTCTGGGGTTCCTACTGCAAGTCAAAAGAACACCAACTTTCTCCTCAATCCAAGATAAAACCTCATTCCCCTGAAAAGACTCAAACGGAACCCTGAGTATCCCCTAATAACACTAAGGGAGGTCTGACTCCCCTGTTGCACCTCTACAAAAAGCCAAAATTCCCCATGTCAATTCAACAGGAGGCCTGACACC
>SJYW01004338.1:0-10443 GCA_006410735.1 Raphicerus campestris
AAGGAGTACGTCAAGGTTGTATATTGTCACCCTGCTTATTTAATTTCTATGCAGAGTACATCATGAGAAATGCTGGACTGGATGAAGCACAAGCTGGAATCAAGATTGCCAGGGGCAATATCAATAACTTCAGATATGCAGATGACATCATCCTTATGGCAGAAAGCAAAAAAACAAACAAACTAAAGAGCCTCTTGTTGAAGCTGAAAAAGGAGAGTGAAAAAGCTGGCTTAAAACTCAGCATTCAAAAAATGAAGATCATGGCATCCAGTCCCATCACTTTATGGCAAATAGATGGGGAAACAAAGGAAAAAGTGGAAGACGTTATTTTCTTGGTCTGGCAAATCACTGCAGATGGTGACAGCAGCCACGAAATTAAAAGATTCTTGCTCCTTGGAAGAGAAGCTATGACAAAACTAGACAGTGTATTAAAAGGCAGAGACATTACTTTGCCAATAAATGTCCATATAGTCAAAGCTATGGTTTTTCCAATAGTCACATATGGATGTGAGAGTTCGACCATAAAGAAGGCTGAGTGCCGAAGAATTGATGCTTTTGAACTGTGGTGTTGGAGGAGACTCTTGAGAGTCCCTTGGACTGCAAGGAGATCCAACCAGTCCATCCTAAAGGAAATCAACCCTGAATACTCATTGAAGGGGGTGATCCTGAAGCTGAAGCTCCAATGCTTTGGCCACCTGATGTGAAGAGCCAACTCACTGGAAAAGACCTTGATGCTGGCAAGATTGAAGGTGAAAGAAGGGGACGACAGAATGAGATGGTTGGATGGCATTACTGACTCAATGGACATGATCTTGAGCAAACTCCAAGAGATGGTGAAGAACAGGAAAGCCTGGAGTCCTACAGTCCCTGAAGTTGCAAAGAGTTGGACACTATTGAGCAAATGAACAACAAAAATGGTGGAGTGGAAAATACACAAGATGGGGTCTTGTGATCTCAGTTATAATCCTAATTCTGCTGCCTATTAGCTATAAACTTTTGAACATAAGTCTCTTAACCCCTTGACCTTCCTTTCCTTATTTGTAAATTAAAAGGTTTGGCTAGAAAATGGAATCAAAGTAATCTGCACTTTTTATGACAATAATTTTATTTTAAATAAATATAAAGTAGCCACTAAACTTACAACAGAAAAACAGTATATTTCCATAATTCATGGTATATGATATCCAATTAAAACTACCCTTTTTAGGAAAAGACAGGAAAAAGGTATAAATTTAGCCATATCATAATTTTGCAAAAGGGAGAAGCAAAAAAAATCACACTTATAAGCTTTTTTAAATACAAAAAAGTCATATATAGAGTATAATCATTGTTAAGAATTGGGGAACTGTATTTCCTCCAACTTAAACTGGTGTAAAGCTATTTTTTGTTAAGGAATTTAACATAACTGAACTCTGAATCCAGATTTGTTACTAAANTCACACTTATAAGCTTTTTTAGATACAAAAAAGTCATATATAGAGTATAATCATTGTTAAGAATTGGGGAACTGTATTTCCTCCAACTTAAACTGGTATAAAGCTATTTTTTGTTAAGGAATTTAACATAACTGAACTCTGAATCCAGATTTGTTACTAAATTGCTTTGGTACTCTAGAAAAGTTCAGTTATAACTTGTCAAAAAAAATTTATTTCTTCATTTACCCCACCCCCGTCCAACCCTGTCCTACAGTGTGTGAATAATTAAAGAGTTTGTAGGAACATGTTCCATAAATTAAAAATGAATCATTATAAACTGGCAAGGAAGCCATAAAGCCTGTAGTGACCTCTTGTTCACAAGCCCACTGACCACAAGTGGCCCAGAGGACTGTAATTAAAATTCCTAATTCTTTTTAAAGGTCTCTACATCCTGCTGAATTGCATACTCACAACAATAGAGTATAAAAAACATCCACTTTCAATTAGTTCAAATGTCCTGGGGAAAGAAATGCCCCAAATATTCCAATCACCAAGTCACTGTTCATGTAAAAAAAAAAAAAAAAAAAGAAAGTCAGCCAACCAACTAATAACTCTATGGAGAGTTAAGTTTAGACTTGAAACTGAAGAGCTGCAGGAAAACACATTGCAAGTGAAACCACTTCCAAGCAGTTTCGGTAAATTCAGTGTATCCAAATTCTTAAAGTAGAAACCAATGAAAGTGCTGCCTGCAAGGAGGAACAAAATTATACACATTTCATTTTAACATTTCACCTTTTATTTCTCATATACGTCTCTTGAATCATCTTTCTACTCTGTATCTTCTGAGATTGTAACTTTAATGAAAGAGTTTGAGAATCCAAAGTGAAGATTTAACTCTTCCTTATTTTTCAGTTGTGCTACTTTGGGTAAGTCACCTAACGTATCAGAATTCCAATTCCCTATCAAGAAAATTGGTATTATAAGATTTAGTTTGCCTGCATTATAGCATAATTAGAGAAATCATATGAGATAATAGAAAACTGCTTTGCAAACTTTAAATTCTATCCATAGTTTTTTGTCCTTAAACATTAATAAGTGTTCAGCTTTGTATAATATAGATTGCCTTTTCCTTCAAAACATCTTACATATATTACTATTTTTCAGAGAAAAATAGTTTCTTTATGTGTATTCATTTGCTTATTTATGTTATTTTTTGGGTGTGTGAAATTTGAACAAAATCTATACTTTAGTTAATGGTACCGTGATGTGAAGTGAAGTGAAGTAGCTCAGTCACTCTTTGTGACCCTATGGAGTGTAGCCTGCCAGGCATGTTAATTTCCTGTGCTTTTACAACATAGTATTTATATTCTCAGAATTGGATTAGAAGTTTCAAGCCTCACCCACTTTTTTTAAGAAAATCACTAAGATAGTAAAGTTTCTAAATTTTAGCAGTAATGCTAGATGCTGGATTGCTAGATGCATCTGGAATTTACATATATATTACCATATGCAAAATAGATAGAAAGTAGGAATATGCTGTGTGACACAGCAAGCTCAACCCAGTGATCTGTGACAACCTAAAGGGGTGGGATTGGGTGGAAGATGGGAAGGAAGCTCAGGAGAGAGGGACCATAAGTATACCTGTGGCTGATTCATACTGATGCATGGCAGAGGCCAACACAATGTTGTAAAGCAATTATCCTCCAACTAAACACAAGTTACTACAGGTTTTTTCAAATTAATTTATTTATTTTAATTGGAGGCTAATTACAATATTGTAATGGTTTTTGCCATCAGTTCAGCTCAGTCGCTCAGTCGTGTCTGACTCTTTGTGACCCCATGAATCACAGCATCCTAGGCCTCCCTGTCCATCACCAACTCCTGGAGTTTACCCAAACTCGTGTCCGTCGAATCAGTGATGCCATCCAGCCAACTCATCCTCTGCCATCCCCTTCTCCTCCTGCCCTCAATCCCTCCCAGTATCAGGCTCTTTTTCAATGAGTTAATTTTTTGCATGAGGTTTTTACCATACATTGGACATGAATCAGCCATGGGTGTACAAGTGTCCCCCATCCTAAACCCCCCTCCCACCTCCCTCCCCATCCCATCCCTCAGAGTCATCCCAGTGCACCAGCCCTGAGTGCCCTGTCTCATGCATCGAACCTGAACTGGTGATCTATTTCACATATGATAATATACATGTTTCAATGCTATTCTTGCCTTCTCCCACAGAGTCCAAAAGTCTGTTCTTCACATCTGTGTCTCTTGCTGTCTTGCATACAGGGTTATCATATCATCTTTCTAAATTACATATATAAGCATTAATATACTGCATTGGTGTTTTTCTTTCTGACTTACTTCATTTTGTATAATAGGCTCCAGTTTCATCCACCTCATTAGAACTGATTCAGATGCATTCTTTTAATAACTGAGTAATATTCCATCGTGTATATATACCACAGCTTTCTAATCCATTCATCTACTGATGGACATCTAGGTTGCTTCCATGTCCTGGCTATTATAAACAGTGCTGCAATGAACATTGGGGTACACGTATCTCTCTCAATTCTGGTTTCCTTGGTGTGTATGCCTAGCAGTGGTATTGATGGGTCATATGGCAGTTCTATTTCCAGTTTTTTAAGAAATCTTCACACTGTTCTCCATAGTGGCTGTATTAGTTTGCATTCCCACCAACAGTGTAAGAGGGTTCCCTTTCCTCCACACCCTCTCCAGCATTTATTGCTTGTAGACATTTGGATAGCAGTCATTCTGACCAGCATGAGATGGTACCTCATTGTGGTTTTGATCTGCATTTCTCTGATCATGAGTGATGTTGAGCATCTTTTTATGTGTTTGTTAGCCATCTGTATGTCTTCTGTGGAGAAATGTCTGTTTAGTTCTTTGGCCCATTTTTTGATTCAGTGGCTTATTTTTCTGGAATTGAGCTGCATGAGCTGCTTATATATTTTTGAGATTAACTCTTTGTCAGTTGCTTCGTTTATTATTATTTTCCCCCATTCTGAAGGCTGTCTTTTCACCTTGTTCATAGTTTTCTTATTTGTGCAAAAGCTTTTAAGTTTACTTAGGTCCCGTTTGTTTATTTTTGCTTTTGTTTCCATTACTTTGGGAGGTGCGTCATAGAGGATCCTGCTGTGATTTATGTCAGCAAGTGTTTTGCCTATGTTTGCCTCTCAGAATGTTATAGTTTCTGGTCTTACATTTAGATCTTTAATCCAGTTTGAGTTTATTTTTGTGTATGGTGTTAGAAAGTAATCTAGTTTCTTTCTTTTACAGTGATTGTCCAGTTTTCCCATTACCACTTGTTAAAGAGATTATCTTTTCTCCATTGTATATTCTTGCCTCCTTTGTCAAAGATAAGGTGTCCACAGGTGCGTGGATTCATCTCTGGGTTTTCTATTTTGTTCCATTGATCTATTTTTCTGTCTTTCTGCCAGTACCATACTGTCTTGATGACTATAGCTTTGCAGTATAGTCTGAATTCAAGTAGGTTGATTCCTCCAGTTCCATTCTTCTTTGTGAAGATTGCTTTGGCTATTCAAGGTTTTTTGTTTTCCATACAAATCATGAAATTATTTGTTCTAGTTCTGTGAAAAATACTATTGGTAGCTTGATATGGATTATATTGAATCTGCTATAGATTTTTATTAAATGACTGTTTTAGTGATACAGAATTCTATTATTTTCTATTGACCAATGAAGACACAATAGTATTAAGATGAATAATGTTTCCTTAATCATAATATTAAAAGATGTTTATCAGTTTCCATTGTCNAGTTTGCATTCCCACCAACAGTGTAAGAGGGTTCCCTTTCCTCCACACCCTCTCCAGCATTTATTGCTTGTAGACATTTGGATAGCAGTCATTCTGACCAGCATGAGATGGTACCTCATTGTGGTTTTGATCTGCATTTCTCTGATCATGAGTGATGTTGAGCATCTTTTTATGTGTTTGTTAGCCATCTGTATGTCTTCTGTGGAGAAATGTCTGTTTAGTTCTTTGGCCCATTTTTTGATTCAGTGGCTTATTTTTCTGGAATTGAGCTGCATGAGCTGCTTGTATATTTTTGAGATTAACTCTTTGTCAGTTGCTTCGTTTATTATTATTTTCCCCCATTCTGAAGGCTGTCTTTTCACCTTGTTCATAGTTTTCTTATTTGTGCAAAAGCTTTTAAGTTTACTTAGGTCCCGTTTGTTTATTTTTGCTTTTGTTTCCATTACTTTGGGAGGTGCGTCATAGAGGATCCTGCTGTGATTTATGTCAGCAAGTGTTTTGCCTATGTTTGCCTCTCAGAATGTTATAGTTTCTGGTCTTACATTTAGATCTTTAATCCAGTTTGAGTTTATTTTTGTGTATGGTGTTAGAAAGTAATCTAGTTTCTTTCTTTTACAGTGATTGTCCAGTTTTCCCATTACCACTTGTTAAAGAGATTATCTTTTCTCCATTGTATATTCTTGCCTCCTTTGTCAAAGATAAGGTGTCCACAGGTGCGTGGATTCATCTCTGGGTTTTCTATTTTGTTCCATTGATCTATTTTTCTGTCTTTCTGCCAGTACCATACTGTCTTGATGACTATAGCTTTGCAGTATAGTCTGAATTCAAGTAGGTTGATTCCTCCAGTTCCATTCTTCTTTGTGAAGATTGCTTTGGCTATTCAAGGTTTTTTGTTTTCCATACAAATCATGAAATTATTTGTTCTAGTTCTGTGAAAAATATTATTGGTAGCTTGATATGGATTATATTGAATCTGCTATAGATTTTTATTAAATGACTGTTTTAGTGATACAGAATTCTATTATTTTCTATTGACCAATGAAGACACAATAGTATTAAGATGAATAATGTTTCCTTAATCATAATATTAAAAGATGTTTATCAGTTTCCATTGTCAATAACCAGACAAAAAATAAAAAGATAATTGCAATTGCAAGCCGTAATGGAAATATGATGAACATAACAATATAAAATAATTGCATACAATTAGAAGGGTTAAATAGAGTGATATGGTAAGTGGAAGTGCATACAACTGCATGTTTTCATCCTGCATAGCCAGTATATCTTTTGGTTGGTTCATTTAATACATTTATATTTAAGGTAATTATTGATATGTATAATCCTATTATCATTTTCTTAATTGTTTTGAGTTTATTTTTTGTAAATCTTTTCCTTCTCTTGTGTTTCCTGTTCAGAGAAGTTCCTTTAGTGTTTACTGTTAAGCTAGTTTGGTGGTGATGAATTCTTTTAACTTTTGCTTTTCTGGAAAGCTTTTGATTTCTTCCTCATATCTGAATGAGACTCTTGCTGGGTAGAGTATACTTGGCTATAAGTTCTGCCCTTTCACCACTTTAAATATATCATGCCATTCTCTTCTGGCTTCTAGAGTCTCTGTTAAGAAATCAGCTGAAAACCTTTTGGGAATTTCCTTTTATGTTGTTTGTCATTTTTCCCTTGTTGCTTTTAATATTATACCTTTGTTATTAATTTTTGTCAGTTTTTCTTTTTCATTTTTTTAATTGAAGGATAATTGCTTTACAGAATTTTGTTTTCTGTCAAACCTCAACATGAATCAGTCGTAGGTATACATATATCCTCTCCCTTTTAAACCTCCCTCCAATCTTCCCCTCCCCCACCTCACCCCTCCAGGTAGATACACAGCCTTGTTTGAGTTTCCTGAACCATACAGCAAATTCCCGTTGGCTTGCTATTTTACATTTGGTAACGTAAGTTTCCATGTTACTCTCTTTCCTTACATCTCACCCTCTCCTCCCCTCTCCCCATGTCCATAAGTCTATTCTCTGTGTCTGTTTCTCCATTGCTACTCTGTAAATAAATTCTTCAGTACCATTTTTCTAGATTTCATATAAGTGCATTAGAATATGATATTTATCTTTCTCTTTCTGACTCACTTCACTGTATAGTAGTTCTAGGTTCATCCACCTCATTAGAACTGACTCAAATATATTCCTTTTTATGCCTTTTTATTCCTTTTTATGGCATTTATGACTTTAATCCATTTTGAGATTATCTTTGTGTATAGTGTTAGGAAGTGTTCTAATTTCGTTCTTTTACATGTAGCTGTCCAGTTTTCCCAGCACCATTCATTGAAGAGGCTGTCTTTGCCCCATTGTATATTCTTGCCTCCTTTGTCAAAAATAAGTTACCCGTAGGTGCATGGGTTTACTTCTGGACTTTCTATCTTGTTCCATTGGTCTATATTTCTGTTTTTGTGCCAGTACCATACTGTCTTGATGACTATAGCTTTGTAGTATAATATGAAGTCAGGAAGGTTGATTCTTCTGGCTTCATTCTTCTTTCTCAAGACTGCTTTGGCTATTCAGGGTCTTTTGTGGTTTCAAATGAAACATAAATGTGAATTTTTTTGTTCTAGTTCTGTGAAAAATGCCACTAGTGATTTGATAGGGATCACATTGAATCTGTAGATTGCATTTGGTAGTATAGTCATTTTCACAATATTGATTCTTCCTACCCAGGACCATGGGTTCCATCTCTCCATCTGTTTATGTCATCTTTGATTTCTTTCATCAATGTCTTTCAATTTTCTGTATATTGTTCTTTTGTCTCCTTAGCTAAGTTTATTCCTAGATATTTAATTCTTTTTATTGAAAAGGTGAATGGGATTGATTCCTTAATTTCTATTTCTGATTTTTCATTGTTAGTATATAGAAATGCAAGTGATTTCTGTGTATTGATTTTGTATCCTGCAACTTTGCTAAGTTCACTGATTAGCTCTAGTAATTTTCTGATAGTGTCTTTAGGGTTTTCTATGTACAATATCATGTCATCTGCAAACAGTGAGAGCTTTACTTCTTTTCAGATCTGAGTTCTTTTTATTTCTTTTTTTTTCTCCAATTGCTGTAGCTGGGACTTCCAGAATTGTGTTGAATATTAGTGGTGAAAGTGCACACCTTTATCTTGTTCCTGATCTTAGGGGGACTGCTTTCAGTTTTTCACAATTGAGAATAATGTTTGCTATAGACTTATCATATTATGTCGAGATAGTTTCCTTCTATGCCCATTTGTTGAAGAGATTTAATTATAAATGAGTGCTGAATTTTGTCAGTCTTTTTCTGCATCTACTGAGATCATCATATGGTTTTTATCTTTCAATTTGTTATCACATTGATTGATTTGTGTATATTGAAGAATCCTGGTATTTCTGGAATAAACCCAACTTGATCATAGTGTATGAGCTTTTTGATGTGTTGCTGAATTCTGTTTGCTAAAATTTTGTTGAGGACATTTGCATCCATGTTCATCAGTGATACTGGCCTGTAGTTTTCTTTTTTTGCGTTATTTTTGTTTTGGGGGGAGATATTTGATCACAGCTACAATTTCAGTGCTTATAATTGGGTTGTTCATAATTTCTATTTCATCCTGCTTCAGTCATGGAATATTGACCTTTTCCAAGAATCTGTCCATTTCTTCTAGGTTATGCATTTTATTCCCATATAATTATTCATAATAGTCTCATAATCTATTGTATTTCTGCATTGTCTCTTTGTAATCTCTCTTCCTTCATTTCTAATTTTGTTAGAAATTAGATTCTTCTCTCTTTTTTTCTTGATGAGTCTGGCTAAAGGTTTGTCAATTTTATCTACTCAAAGAACCAGCTTTTAGTTTTATTAATCTTTACTATTGTTTCTTTCATTTATTTTTCATTTATTTCTGTTCTGATGTTTATGATTTCTCTCCTTCTGCTAATTTTTGGGGGGTTTTGTTCTCTTTTTCCAGTTGTTTTAGGTGTAAAGTTAGGTTGTCTATTCAGTAGTTTTCTTTTTTCTTGAGGTAGGATTGTATTGCTATAAACTTCCCTCTTTGAACTGCTTTTGCTGCGTCCATAGGTTTTGAATTGTTGTTTTCATTATCATTTGTTTCTAGAAATTTTTTTTATTTCCCTTTTGATTTCTCCAGTAACCTGTTGGTTATTTAGAAAAGTGTTGTTTAATCTCCATGTGTTTGTGCTTCTTGCAGTCTTTTTTGTTCATGTAATTGATATCTAGTCTCATAGCATTGAGGTTTGATTTGTGACCCAGGATGTGGTCTATCCTGGAGAATGTTTCATGTGCCCTTGAGAAGAAGGTGTATTCTTCTGTATTTGAATGGAATGCACTGAAAATATCAATGAGATACATCTACTCTAATGTATGACGTAAGACTTGTGTTTCTTATTAATTTTCTGTTTAGATGATCTGCCCGTTGGTGTGAGTGGAGTGTTAAAGTCTCCTACTATTATTGTGTTACTGTCAATTTCTTCTTTTATGTCTGTTAGTGTTTGTCTTGTGTACTGAAGTGTTCCTGTGTAGGGGTGGATAGATATTTACAATTGTTATGTCTTCCTCTTGGACTGATCCCTTGATCATTCTGTAGTGTCCTTCCTCATCTCTTGTAATATTCTCTAAGATTTATTTTGTCTGATATGAGGATTGCTACTCCAGCTTTCTTTTGCTTCCCATGTGCATGGAATATATTTTTCCATCCTCTCACTTTCAGTCTATATGTGTCTTTAGGTATGAAGTGGGTTTATTGCAGACAGCACATATATGGGTCTTGTTTTTGTATCCATTCTACTAGTATGCATCTTTTGGTTGGACCATTTAATCCATTTACATTGAAAGTAATTATTGATATATATCTTCCTATTGTCATTTTCTTAATTGCTTGGGTTTGATTTTGTAAATCCTTTTCCTTCTCTTGTATTTCTTGACTATATAAGTCCCTTTAACATTTGTTGTAAAGCTGGTTTGGTGGTACTGATACTTTTGCTTGTCTGAAAACCTTTTTATTTNTTGTCATTTTCTTAATTGCTTGGGTTTGATTTTGTAAATCCTTTTCCTTCTCTTGTATTTCTTGACTATATAACTCCCTTTAACATTTGTTGTAAAGCTGGTTTGGTGGTACTGATTTCTCTTAACTTTTGCTTGTCTGAAAACCTTTTTATTTCTCCATCGATTTTGAATGAGATCTTTACTGAGTTCAGTAATCTTGGGT
>SJYW01004339.1:0-27816 GCA_006410735.1 Raphicerus campestris
TCTGTCCGCTCGAGGGGGAGCTGGACACTGCTGCTGATGCTTGGGAGGAAAGTGGCTGTGCACGTCTCCAGGCGAGACTAGGTCTGATTCCTCAATCAAGGCTCCAGGGGAAACCCAAGTCCTATGTCAGCACGGGTGAGGCAAGCTCAGGCTCCGAACCTCAGCACCAGATGAAGACTGAGGACCCAGCGATGACTGGGAAGGAATCCCCAGAGACGCCTCACCACTCGCAAGGAGACTGGCCTCTCCTGAAGCCACAGGGGCAGGTGCCTGGGGTCCCCGTCTTAACTCGAGAAGACACCACCACAACTCGTGAAAACCCAAAAGCTTCTTTCCTGCATGGGGGTGAGGGCCCTGTCCACTGCGGCGCCTCAGGGGAAATCCCCCTTTCCCTCTTGGACCTCAAAAGGCTCCTTCACACCCTTGCTGTGACCTAAGAATTTCCCCGCCCCATCAGTCCCTACTCGAGAGGAACCCCAAGGGTCCTGCCGCGACTCAAGGGGAGCTCCGTTTCACCTGCTCAGCTCCAGATGAGGAGCCCTTTCCTTGCTTCTTGGGAAAGGGTTCCCGGCGCTCAACTCGCATCCCAAGAGGAGGTGCTGCTCCCCCCAGAGACTCAGGAGGAGCGTCAGGGGTCAGGCCAGCATTCCCCAATACCCCCAAATGCCTTGTCCACTCCACATGCACCTGACTGCCCTGCACTTCTTCGACTGTCACCGCGAGGCTCAACTCCCGACACACTGGCACGTGTGACAGCCCTGGAGTACCTCGACTGCAAGCCACTGATCCCTCTGTCCGCTCGAGGGGGAGCTGGACACTGCTGCTGACGCTTGGGAGGAAAGTGGCTGTGCACGACTCCAGACGAGACTAGGTCTGACTCCTCAATCAAGGTTCCAGGGGAAACCCAAGTCCTATGTCTGCACGGGTGAGGCAAGCTCAGGCTCCGAACCTCAGCACCAGATGAGGACTGAGGACCCGGCGACGACTGGGAAGGAATCCCCAGAGACGTCTCGCCACTCCCAAGGAGACTGGCCTCTCCTGAGGCCACAGGGGCAGGTGCCTGGGGTCCCCGTCTTAACTCGAGAAGACACCACCACAACTCGTGAAAACCCAAAAGCTTCTTTCCTGAATGGGGGTGAGGCNGCACAGGGGCGTGTTCCTGGAGTCCCCGCCGTAACTCGAGAGGATCCCTTCACAACTGGAGAAAAACCAGAAGCTTCTCCCCTGCATTCGGGGTGAGGCCCTTGTCCACTGCGGCATCACAGGGTAAATCACCCCTTCCCTCTTGGACCTCGAAAGGCTGGTTCATATTCTTGCTCTGACCCAAAATGTTTCCCGCCCCACCCATCCCAACTCGAGAGGAGCTCCGAGGGACCCGCTGCAACTCAAGAAAAACCCCGTTTTCCCCTGCTCGCTCCAAAGAGGAGCCCTTTACTGCTCCTTGGATAAAGGGTTCTCAGCGATCCCCTCACATCCCAAGAGGAGACCCTCACACCAGGAGAGTTGGTAGGAGCCTCAGGGGTTGAGCCACCATTCCCCAAGATCCCCAATTGCCTCGTCCAATCCACATGCACCTCAATGCCCTGCACTGCCTTGACTTCACCCTGAGGCTCTACTCCCCACACACTGGCACGTTTGACAGCCCTGGGGTACCTCGAGGGCAAGCCACAGGTCCCTGTGTCCCCTCGACGGGTAGCCAGACACTGCTGATGCAGCTGGGGAGGAAAGTGGTCATGCACGTCTCCAGGCGAAATGAGGCCTGACTCCCCTGTGGGGGCCAGGGGAACCCAAGACCTATGCCAGCACAGGCGAGGCAAACTGAGGCTCCAGCCTCAGCACCAGACGAGGACTGAGAACCTGGGGACGACTGGGGAGAATCCCCAGAGGTGCCTCGCAACTCGCACAGAGACTGGCCACTCCTGAGGTGACAGGGGCGGGTCTCTGGTGTCCCCATCATAACTCGAGGGGACCCCGCCGCAACTCGAGAAAAATCAGAATCTTCTCCCCTGAAGGCAGGGTGAAGCCCTTGTCCGCTGTGGCGTCTCAGTGGAAATCACCTCTTCCCTCTTGGACCTCGAAAGATTCCTTCACACCCTTGCTGTGGCCCAAAAAGTTCCCGCCCCACCCGTCCTCACTCAAGTGGAACCACGAGGGCCCTGCCACGACTCAAGAGGAGCCCCGTTTTCTCTTACTCAGCTTCAGATGAGGGGCCCTTTCCTTGCTCCGACTGGAAAGGGTTCCCGGCTCTGCCTTGGCATCCCAAGAAGAGGTGCTCATACCAGGAGAGTCGGGATGAGCCTGAGAGATCAGGCCAGCATTCCCCAATTCCCTCAAATGCCTCATCCACTGCAGATGCACCTGACTGCCCTGCACGGCCTCCACTGTCACCCAAAGGCTCGACTCTCGACACACTGGCACGTGTGACAGTCCTGGGATACCTTGAGGGCAAGCCACAGATTCCTGTATCCGCTCACTGTGGACCCGGACACTGCTGCTGCAGCTGGGGAGTAAAGCGGCCGTGCACGTCTCCAGGCGAGACGAAACCTGACTCCCCTGTGGGGGCCCAAGGGGTACCTCAGGACCTATGTCAGCATGGGCGTGACAAGTTCAGGCTCCGGCCTCAGCACCAGACGAGGACTGAGGAAACGGCGACGACTGGGGAGGAATCCACAGAGGGGCCTGGCAACTGGCACGGAGACTGGCCTCTCCTGACGTCACAGGGGTGGGTCCTTGGTGTCCCCATTGTAACTCGAGAGGACACAGCCGCAACTCGAGAAAAACCAGTCTTCTCCCTTGCAGGCCAGGTGCTGCCCTTGTCCGCTGCTGCGTTTTTTGGGAAATCCCCCCTTCCCTCCTTCACACCCTTGCTGTGACCCAAGAAGTTCCCCGCCCCACCCGTCCCCACTCAATAGGAACCCCGAGGGTCCCGCTGAGACTCAAGAGCAGACTCATTTGCCCTGCTGAGATCCAGATGAGGGGCCCTTTCCCTGCTCCATCAGCAAACGGTTCCCGGTGCTCCCCTCCCATCCCAAGAGGAAGCGTTCCCACCAGGAGAGACAGAAGGAGACACAGGGGTCGGGCCATCATTCCCAAGGACCCCCAAAAGCCTCGTCCAATCCAGATGCACCTGACTGCCCTGCACTGCCTCGACTGTCACCCCGAGGCTCGACTCCCAACACGCTGGAATGTGTGACAGCCCTGGGGTACCTAGAGGGCAAGTCACACATCCCTGTGTCTGCTTGGTGGGGAGCCGGACACTGCTGCAGCAGCTGTGGAGGAAAGCGGCTGTGCAGTCTCCAGGCCAGACGAGCCCTGACTCCCTGTGGGGACTCCATAGGAACCCCACGATCTGTGTCAGCACTGGCGCAGCAAGCTCAGGCTTCGACCTCAGCACCAGAGAAGGACTGAGGACCCGGCAATGACTGGTAAGGAATCCCCAGAGGCGCCTCGAAACTCTCACAGATACTGGCCTCTCCTGCGGCCACAGGGGCGTGTCCCTGGGGTCCCCGTCGTAACTCAAGAGGACCCCGCCCTAAATAGATAAAAACAAGAAGCTTCTCTCCTGCAGGGAGGTTGAGGCTTTTGTCCACTGCGGCATCTAAGGGAATTCCCTACTTCCCTCTTGAACCTTGAAAGGTTCTATCACACCCTTGCTTTGACACAAGAAGTTCCACGCCCTACCAATTCCCACTCGAGAGGAACCCTGAGGGTCCCGCTGTGACTCATGAGGAGTCCAGTTTTCCCCTGCTCAGCTCCAGACGAGGGGACCATTCCCTGATCGGTCAGGAAAGGGTTCCCGGCACTCACCTCACATCCCAAGAGTAGCCGCTCTGACCAAGAGAGTTGGGAGGTGTCCAGCGACCATTCCGCAAGACCCCCAAATGCCTCGTCTACTTGAGATGCACTTGACTACCCTGCACTGCCTCTACTGTCACTCCAAGGCTCAACTCCCGACACACTGGCACATGGGACAGCCCTGGGTTACCCAAGGGCAAGTCACAGATCCCTGTGTCTGCTCGATGGGGAGCCGGACACTGCTGCTACAGCTGGGGCAGAAAGTGGCGGTGCAAGTCTGCAGGCGAGACGAGGCCTGACTCCGCTGTGGGGGCTCCAGGGGAACTCCAAGACATATGTCAGCATGGGCAAGCAAGCTCAGGCTCCGGCCTGAGCACCCGACGAGGACTGAGGACCTGGCGACGACTGTGGAGGAATCCACAGAGGGGCCTCATAACTTGCTCGGAGCTGGCCTCTCCTAGGCCACAGGGGTGGGACCCTGCAGTCCCCGTCGTAACTCGAAAGGACCCCGCACACCTCGAGATAAACCAGAACTTCTCCCCTGCAGGTGGGATTAGGCCATTGTCCGCTGCGGTGTCTCGGTGGTAATCACACCTTCCCTTTTGGACCTCGACAGGCTCCTTCACACCCTTGCTATGACCCAAGAAGTTCCCCCTCCCACCCGTCTCCACTCGAGAGGAACCCTGAGGGTCCCGCTCCAACTCACCAGGAGCCCCGTTTTCTCCTGCTCAGCTCCACAAGAGGGGCCCTTTCCTTGCTGAGTCGCGAAAGGTTTTGCGGTGCTCCCCTCGCATCCCAAGAGGAGGCGCTCACACCAGGAGAGTCGGGAGGAGTCTCAGGGGTTGGACCACCATTCCCCAAGACCCCCAAATGCCTTGTCCACTCTAGATGCACCTGACTGCCCTGTACTGCCTCGACTGTCACCCCGAGTCTCGACCGGTGATGCACTGGCACGTGTGACAGCCCTGGGGTACTTCGAGGGCAAGCCACAGATCCCTGTGTCCGCTCGATGGGGAGCACGACACTGCTGCTACAGCTGGAGAGGAAAGTGGCCTTGTACGATCCAGACAAGAAGAGCCCTGATTCCACGGTGGGGACTCCAGGGGAACCTTAAGATCTATGTCAGCAAGGGAGAGGCAAGCTCTGGCTCCAGCCTCAGCAGCAGATGAGGAATGAGGACACAGGGACGACTGGCGAGGAATCCCCAGAGGGGCCATGCAACTCTCACGGAGACTGGCCTCTCCTGAGGCCACAGGGGCGGGTTCCTGGGATCCCCCACAAAACTCGAGAGGACCACACTGCAACTCGAGAACAACCAGAAGCTTCTCTCCTGCAGGCGTGGTGAGGCTCTCTTCTGCTGCTGTGTCTTGGGGGAAATCACCCCTTCCCTCTTGGACCTCGAAAGGCTCATTCACACACTTGCTGTGACCCAAGACGTTCCCCGCCTCACCCGTTCTCACTCAAGGGGAGCACCGAGGGTCCTGCCTCAACTCAAGTGTAGCCCCGTTTTCGCCTGCTCAGCTCCAGATGAGGAGGCCTTTCCCTGCTCAGACTGGAAAGGGTTCCCGGTGCTCCCCCTGTTTCCGAATAGGAAATGCTCGAAATAGAAAGTCGGGAGGAGCCTCAGGGGTCGGGCCACCATTCCCCAAGACTCCCAAAATCCTCTTCCAATCCAGATGAACTTGACTTCACAGCACTGCCTTGGCTGTCACCCGAGGTTTGAATCCAGACACACTGGCGCATGTGACAACCTGGGGTACTTCGAGGGCTGGCCACAGATCCCTGTATCCACTAGAAGGGGAGCCGGACACTGCTGCTGCAGCTGGAGCGGAAAGCGGCCATGCACGTCTCCAGGAGAGAGGAGGCCTGACTCCCCTGTGTGGGCTCCAGGGGAACGCCAAGACATGTCATCACGGGCGATGCAAGCTCTGGCTCTGGCCCCAGCACCAGACGAGGACTGAGAACCCTGTGACGACTCCGGAGGAATCCACAGAGGCGCCTCGCAACTCGCACGAAGAGAGGCCTCTCCTGAGGCCACAGGGGCGGGTCCCTGGGGTCCCCGTTGTAACTCGAGAAGACCCCATCGCACCTCGAGAAAATCCAGAAGCTTCTCCCCAGCAGTTGGTTTGAGGCCCTTGTCCACTGTGGCATCTCGGTAGAAATCACCCCTTCCTCTTGGGCCTCGAAAAGCTCCTTCACTCCTTCCTGTGACCCAAGAAGTTCCCCACCCTACTGGTCCCCACTCGAGAGGAACACAGAGTGTCACGCCATGACTCAAGAGGAGCCCCGCTTTGCCCTGCTTAGCGCCAGATGAGGGGCCCTTTCCCTGCCCCATCGGGAAAGGGTTCCCGTTATTCCTCTGACATCCCACGTGGAGGCGCTTTCACACCAGGAGTCAGGAGATGCGTCAGGGTTCTTGCCACCATTCCCCCAAATCCGCAAATGCCTCATCCACTCCAGATGAAACTGAATACCCTGCACTGCCTCGACTGTCTGCTCAAGGCTCGACTCCCATCAAACTGGCACGTGTGACAGCCTTGGGGTACCTCGAGGGCAAGCCACACATCCCTGTGTCTGCTCGACAGATATTAGGACACTGCTGCTGCATCTGGGGATGAAAGCATCCCAGCGCATCTCCCGGTGAGACGAGGCTGGACTCCTCTGTGGGTGCTCTGGGGAACCCCAAGACCAAAGTCATCTCGCGCAAGGCAAGATCTGGTTCTGATCTCACCACCAGACGCTGACTGAGGGCACGGAAATGACTGGTGAGGTATCCCCAGAGGGACCACGCAACTCGCACGGAGACTGGCCTCTCCTGAGGCCACAGGGGCGGGTCCCTGGGTTCCCCATCGTAACTCCAGTGGATCCCACAGCAAGTGGAGGAAAACCAGAAGATTCTCCACTGGAGGCGGGGTGAGGCCCTTGTCTCCTTCAGTGTCTTGTGGGAAATTACCTCTTCCCTCTTGTACCTCGAAAGCCTCCTTTATACCCTGTGACCCAAGAAGATCCACACCCTACCCATCCCCACTAAAGAGGAACCCCGTGTGGACCACGACGACTCATGATGATACCCGTTTTCCCCTGCTCAGCTCCAGATGAGGGGCCCGTTCCTACCTCCTTAGGGAAATGATTCCCTGTCGCTCCCCTCACATAAAAAGAGGAGGCGCTCACACCAGGAGAGTGGGGAGGTGCCTCAGGGGTCAGGCCACCATACTCCATGACCCCCAAATGCCCCGTCCAGTCCAGATGAACCTGATTGACCTGCACTGCCTCGACGGTCACCCCGAGGTTTGAATCCCGACACACTGGCACATGTGACAACCTGGGGTACCTCGAGGGCTAGCCACAGATCCCTTTGTCCCCTAAAAGGGGAGCCGGACACTGCTGCTGCAGCTGGGGAGGAAAGCGGCCGTGCACATCCCCAGGTGAGAGGAGGACTGACCCCCTTTGTGGGCTACAAGGGAAACCCAAGACCTATGTCAGCACAGGTGAAGCAAGCTCTGGCTCTGGCCTCAGCAGCAGACGAGGACTGAGGACACAGTGACGACTGGCGAGGAATCCCCAGAAGGGCCACGCAACTCGCATGGAGACTGGCATCTCATGAGGCCACAGGTGCGGGTCCCTGGGATCCCCGTCTTAACTCGGGAGGATCCCGCTGCAACTTGAGAACAACCAGAAGCCTCTCCCCTGCAAGCATGGTGAGGCTCTTGTCTGCTGCTGTGTCTTGGGGGAAATCACCCCTTCCCTGTTGGACCTCGAAAAGCTTCTTCACACACTTGCTGTGACCCAAGACGTTCCCCGCCTAACCCGTCCTCACTCGAGGGGAGCCCCAAGGTCCTACCTCAACTCAAGTGCACCCCGTTTTCCCCTGCTGAACTCCAGATGAGGAGGCCTTTCCCTGCTCCCTCTGGAAAGAGTTTCCGGCACTCCCCTCACTTCCGAAAGGAAATGCACGCACCACAAAAGTTGAGAGGAGCCTCAGGGGTCGGGCCACAATTTCCCAAGACTGCCAAAATCCTCTTCCAATCCAGAAGAACTTGACTGAGCTGCACTGCCTCGGCTGTCACCCGAGGCTTGACTTCAGACACACTGGCACGTGTGACAACCTGGGGTACCTCGAGGGCTAGCCACAGATCCCTGTGTCTCTTAGAAGGGGAGCCGGACACAGCTGCTGCAGCTGGGGAGGAAAGTGGCTATGCACATCTCCAGGCAAGAGGAGACCTGAATTCCCTGTGTGGGCTCCTGGGAAACCCCAAGCCCTATGGCAACATGGGCGATGCAAGCTCTGGCTCTAGCCTCAGAACCAAATGACGACTGGGACCCGGCGACGACTGCGGACGAATCCCCAGAGGCGCCTGGCAACTCACACAGAGACTGGCCTCTCCTGAGGCCACAGGGGTTGGTCCTTGGGATCACCATTGTAACTGAAGAGGACCCCGCCCAAACTCGAGAAAATCCAGAAGCTTCTCCCCAGCAGGCAGTGTGAGGACCTTGTCTGCTCTGGCGTCTCGGGGGAATTCACCCCTTCCTCTTGGGCCTCCAAAAGCTCCTTCACTCCTTGCTGTGACCCAGGAAGTTCCCCACCACAATGGTCCCCAGTCGAGAGGAACACAGAGTGACACACCACGACTGAAAAGGAGCCTCGCTTTGCCCTGCTCAGCTCCAGATGAGGGGCCCTTTCCCAGCTCCATCGGGATAGGGTTCCCGGCGTTCCCCTCATATCCGAAGTGGAGGCACTCACTCCAGGATATTTGTGACGTGCCTCAGGGTTCTTGCCACCATTCCCCAAAATCCCCAAATGCCTCGTTCACTCCAGATGAACCGGACTACCCTGCACTGCCTCGGTTTTCTGCTCAAGGCTCGACTCCTGACAAACTGGCACCTGTGACAGCCTTGAGGTACCTCGAGGGCAATCCACACATCCCTGGGTCCACTCGACAGGTATTCGGACACTGCTGCTGCAACTGGGGATGAAAGCATCCCAGCGTGTCTCCTGGTGAGAAGAGTCCTGACTCCCCAGTAGGTGCTCTGCAGAACCCCTAGACCTATGTCAGCAAGGTCGAGGCAAGACCAGGCTCCTGCCTCACCAGCAGAGGTTGACTGAGGAACCAGCGATGACTGGGGAACAATCCCCAGAGGTGCCTTTCAACTCGCACAGAGACTGGCCTCTGCTGAGGCCACAGGGGCTGGTCTTTGGCATCCCTGTCGTTAACTCGAGAGGACACCGCTGCAACTCGATAAAAACTAGAAGCTTCCCCCCTGCTGGCGGGGTGAGGCCCTTGTCTGCTGTGGCATCTCGGGGAAATCACCCTTTTCCTCCTGGACCTCAAAAGGCTCCTTCACACCCTTGCTGTGAACCAAGAAGTTCCCTGCCCCACCAGTCCCTACTGGAGAGGAACACCGAAGGTCTCCCCGCTACTCAAGAGG
Organism: Raphicerus campestris; assembly: GCA_006410735.1. Taxonomy (NCBI): domain Eukaryota; kingdom Metazoa; phylum Chordata; class Mammalia; order Artiodactyla; family Bovidae; genus Raphicerus; species Raphicerus campestris. The sequence continues at coordinate 9,223 of SJYW01004339.1, forward strand.
AGACTCGTTTTCCCCTGCTCAGCTCTAGATTAGGGGCCCTTTCCCTGCTCCATTGGGGAAGCATTCCTGGCGCTCTCCTTGAATCTCAAGAGGAGGCACTCAAAACAGGTGAGTTGGAAGGAGCCTCAGTTGTCGGGCCATCATTCCCCAATGCCCCCAAATGCCTCGTCCACTCCAGATGACCCCAGTGCCCTGCACTGCCTGGACTGTCACCCCGAGGCTGGATTACCGAAACACTGGCACGTGTGACAGCTCTGGGGTACCTCGAGAGCAAGCCACAGATCCCTGTGTCCACAAGACATGGAGCCGGAAACAGCAGCTGCAGCTGGGGAGGAAAGCAGCTGCGCATGTCTCAAGGCGAGATGATGCCTGACTCCACGATTGTGGCTCCAGGGGAATCCCACGACCTATGTCAGCATGGGCAAGGCAAGCTCAGGCTCCAGCCTTATCTCCAGACGAGGCCTGAGGACCCGGCGATGACTGGGGAGGTATCCCCAGAGGCGCCTCGCAACTCACAGGGAGACTGGTCTCTCCTTAGGCCACAGGAGTGGGTCTCTGGGTTCCTCGTTCTAACTCGAGAGGATCCCGCCACAAGTCGAAAAAAAAACAGAAGATTCTCTGCTGGAGGCGGGGTGAGGCCCTTGTCTGCTTCAGCGTCTTGGGGGAAATCACCTCTTTACTCTTGGACCTCGAAAGGATCCTTTACACCCTTGCTATGACCCAAGAAGTTCCATGCCCTACCCGTCCCCACTAAAGAGGAATACCGAGTGGCGGCCCAGGGCGACTCAAGAGGAGCCCTATTTTCCCCTGCTCAGCTCCAGATGAGGGGCCCTTTCCCTCCTCATTAGGGAAATGATTCCCGTCACTCCCCTCGCATTCAAAGAGGAGGCGCTCACACCAGGAGAGTGGGGAGTTGCCTCAGGGTTCGGGCAACCATACCCCAAGATCCCCAAATGCCTCGTCCAGTCCAGATGAACCTGATTGACATGCACTGCCTCAACCATCACCCTGAGGCTTGACTCCCAACACACTGGCATATGTGACAACCTGGGGTACCTCGAGGGCTAGCCACAGATCCCTGTGTCTCCTAGAAGGGGAGCCAGACACTGCTGCTGCATCTGGGGAGGAAAGCAGCCGTGCACTTCTTCAGGCGAGAGGAGGCTTGACTCTCCTGTGTGAGCTCCAGGGGTACCCCAAGACTGATGTCAGCAGGGGCGATGCAAGCTCTGGCTCTGGCCTCAGCAGCAGACAAGGACTGAGGACCCGGTGATGACAGGGGATGAATCCCTAGAGGAGTCTGGCAACTCACATGGAGACTGGTCTCCCCTGAGGCCACAGGGCCGGGTTCCTGGGGTCCCCTTTGTAACTCGAGTGGACCCCACCAGCACTCAAGAAAACCCAGAAGCTTCTCCACAGCAGGCGTTGTGAGGCCTTTATTTATTCTGGCATCCCGGGGGAAATCACCCCTTCCTCTTGGGCCTCGAAAGGCTCCTTCACTCCTTGCTGTGACCCAAGAAGTTCCCAACTCCACAGGTCCCCACTCGAGAGGAACACAGAGTGTCATGCCACGAATTAAGAGGAGGCCCGCTTTGCTCTACTCAGCTCCAGATGAGGGGCCCTTTCCCAACTCCATCGGGAAATGGTTCCCGGCATTCCCCTCGCATTCCAAGAGGAGGTGCTCACATCAGAAGAGTCTGGAAGTGCCTCAGGGTACTTGCCACCATTCCCCAAAATCCTCAAATGCCCTGTCCACTCCAGAAGAACCTGACTACCCTGCACTACCTCGATTGTCTGCTCAAGGCTCGACTCCCGACACACTGGCACGTGTGACAGCCTTGGGGTACCTCGAGGGCAAGCCACACATCCCTGGATCCACTCGACAGGTATTAGGACACTGCTGCTGCAGCTGGGGATGAAAGCGTCCAAGCATGTCTCCTGGAGAGACGAGTCCTGACTCCCCTGTGGGTGCTCTGGGGAACCCCAAGACCTATGTCAGCACGAGTGAGGCAAGATCAGGCTCCAACCTCACCACCAGATGATGTCTGAGGAACCGGCAATGACTGGAGAGCAATCCCCAGAGGCGCCTTGCAACTCACATGGAGACTGGTCTCTGCTGAGTCCACAGGGGCGGATCCCTGGAATCCCCGTCGTAACTCGAGAGGACACCGCCTCAACTCGAGAAAAACTAGAAGCTTCCACCCTGCAGGCGAGTTGAGGCCCTTGTCCACTGTAGCATCTCGGGGGAAATCACCCCTTTCCTCCTGGACCTCGAAAGGCTCCTTCACACCCTTGCTGTGAACCAAGAAGTTCCCTGCCCCACCGGTCCTCACTCGAGAGGAACACTGCGGGTCCCGCCGCGACTCAAGAGGAGACTCGTTTTCCTCTGCTCAGCTCTAGATGAGGGGCCCTTTCCCTGCTCCATCGGGAAAGGATTCCCGGCACTCTCCTTGAATTGCCAGAGGAGGCGCTCAAACCAGGAGATTCGGGAGGAGCCTCAAGCGTTGGGCCACCATTACCCAATGCCCCCAAATGATTCGTCCACTCCAGATGAACCCGACTGCCCTGCCCTGCCTCGACTGTCACCCCGGGACTGGAATACTGACACACTGGCACGTGTGACAGCTCTGGGGTACCTTGAGAGCAAGCCAGAAATCCCTGTGTCTGCAAGTCGGAGATCCAGACACTGCAGCTGCAGCTGGGGAGGAAAGCGGCCATGCACGTCTCCAGGCGAGATGTCGCCTGACTCCACGGTTGGGACTCCAGGGGAACTCCAAAGCCTATGTCAGCAAGGGCGAGGCAAGCTCAGGCTCCGGCCTCAGCACCAGAGGAGTACTAAGGACACAGTGATGAATGGGGAGGTATCTCCAGAGGCGCCTCACAACTCACACGGAGACTGGCCTCTCCTGAGGCCACAGGGGCAGGTCCCTGGGTTCCCCGTCGTAACTTGAGAGGATTTCACCCCAACTCGATTAAAAATGGACGATTCTCCGCTGGAGGCAGGGTGAGGCCCTTGTCCACTTCGGCGTTTTGGGGGAAATCACTTCTTCACTCTTGGACCTCGAAAGACTCCTTTATACCCTTGCTGTGACCCAGAAAGTTCTGTGCCCTACCCGTCCCCACTAAAGTAGAACCCCGAGTGGCACATGGCGACTCAAGAGGAGCCCCATTTTCCCCTGCTCAGCTCCAGATGAGGGGTCCTTTTCCTCCTCGTTAGGGAATTTATTCCTGTTGCTCCCTTCACATCCAAAGAGAAGGTGCTCGCCCCAGGAGAGTGGGGAGGTGCCTCAGGGTTTGGGCCACCATACCCCAAAACCCCCAAATGCCTCGGCCAGTCCAGATGAACTTGATTGACCTGCACTGCTTCGACGGTCACCAAGGCATGACTCCCGACACCCTGGCACGTGTGACAACCTGGGGTACCTCGAGGGCTAGCCACAGATCCCTGTGTCCCCTAGTTGGAGCTGGACACTGCTGCTGCAGCTTGGGAGGAAAGTGGCCGTGCACATCTCCAGGCGAGAGGAGGACTGACTCCCCTGTGTGGGCTCCAAAGCAAACTCAAGACATATGTCAGCATGGGAGAGGCAAGCTCTAGCTCCGGCCTCAGAAACAGAGGAGGACTGAAGACACGGCGACGACTGGAGAGGAATCCCCTGAGGGGCCACAAAACTTGCACGGAGACTCGCCTCTCCTGAGGCCACAGGGGCAGTTCCCTGGGATCCCCATCAGAACTGGAGAGGACACCGCTGTAACTCGAAAACAACCAGAAGCTTCTCCCCTGCAGGCGTGGTGAGGCTCTTGTCTGCTGCTGTGTCTTGGGGGAAATCACCTCTTCCCTCTTGGACCTCGAAAGGCTCCTTCACACACTTGCTGTGAACCAAGACGTTCCCCGCCTCAGCAGTCCTCACAAAAGGGGAGCACCGAGGGTCCAGCCTCAACTCAATTGTAGCCCCGTCTTCCCTTGCTCAGCTCCAGATGAGGAGGCATTTCCCTGCTCTGTTTGGAAAGGGTTTTCGGAGCTCCCATCGCTTCTGGATAAGAAAAGTTCGCACCACGAATGTCGGGAGGAGCCTCAGGGGACGGGCCATCATTCCCCAAGACTCCCCGAATCCTCTTCCTCTTCAGATGAACTTGAGTGCACTGCACTGCCTCGGCTTACATCCAAGGCTTGATTCCAGACACACTGGCACATGTGAAAACCTGGGGTACCTCGAGGGCTAGCCACAGGTTGCTGTGTCCCTTCAAAGGGGAACAGGACACAGCTGTTGCAGCTGGGGAGGAAAGCGGCCATGCCAGTCTCCAGGCGAGAGGTGGCCTGACTCCCCTGTGTGGGCTGCAGGGGAACCCCAAGACCTATATCAGCACGGGTGATGCAAGCTCTGGCTCTGGCCTCTGCTCCAGACGAGGAATGAGGACCCGACTACGACTGGGTAGGAATCTCCAGAGGTGCGTGGCAAGTCACACGGAGATTGGCGTCTCCTGAGGCCACAGGGGCGGGTCCCTGGGGTACCCGTTGTAACTCGAGAGGACCCCGCCGCCACTCAAGAAAATCCAGAAGCTTCTCCCTAGCAGGCGGTGTGAGGCCCTTGTCTGCTCTGGCATCTCGGAGGAAATCACCCCTTCCTCTTGGGCCTTAAAAGGCTCCTTCACTCCTTGCTGTGAACCACGAAGTTCCCCGTCCCACCAGGCCCCACTGGAGAGAAATGGGGAGTGTCCCGCCCCGACTAAAGAGGAGACTCGATTTCCCCTGCTCAGCCCTAGATGAGGGGCCATTTCCCTGCTCCATCAGGAAGATTCACGGCACTCTCCTTGAATCGCAAGAGGAGGTGCTCGAAACAGGAGAGTCGGGAGAAGCCTCAGGTGTCAGACCACAATTCCCCAATGCCCCCAAATGCCTCGTCCACTCCAGATGAACCCGAATGCCCTGCACTGCCTCGACTGTCATCTCGAGGCTGGACTACCGACACACTGGCACGTGTGCCAGCCCTGGGAAATCTCCAGAGCAATCCACAGTTCCCTGTGTCCCTTAGAAGGGGAACTGGACACTGCTGCTGCAGCTGGTGAGGAAAGCTGCCCTGAACGTCTCCAGGCGAGATGAGGCCTGACTCCCCTATGTGGGCTCCAGGGGAATCCCAAGACCTATGTCAGCATGAGTGATGAAAGCTCTGGCTCTGGCTTCAGCACCAGACGAGGACTGAGGACCTGGAGACGACTGGGGAGGAATCCTCAGAGGCGCCTGGCAATTCACACGGAGACTGGCCTCTCCTGAAGCCACAGGGGCGGGTCCCTGGGGTCCCCGTTGTCACTCAAGAGGACCCCGCCGCCACTCGAGAAAATCCAGAAGCTTCTCCCCAGCAGGCGGTGTGAGGCCCTTGTCCGCGGTGGTGTCTCAGGGGAAATCACCCCTTCCTCTTGGGCCTCCAAAGGCTCTTTAACTCCTTGCTGTGACCCAAGAAGTTCCCCACCCCACCGGTCCCCACCCGAGAGGAACACAGAGTGTCACGCCACGACTGAAGAGGATCCCCACTTTGCCCTGCTCAGCACCAGATGAGGGGCCCTTTCCCTGTTCCATCGGGAAAGGGTTCCTGTCGTTTCTCTCCCATCCCAAGTGGAGGCGCTTTCGCAGCAGGAGATTCGGGAGGTGCCTCAGGGTTCTTGCGACCATTCCCCCAAATCCCCAAATGCCTCGTCCACTCCAGATGAAACTGACTACCCTGCACTGCCTCGACTGCCTGCTCAAGGCTCGACTCCTGACAAACTGGCACACGTGACAGCCTTGGGGTACCTCGAGGGCAAGCCAGACATCCCTGTGTCTGCTCGACAGGTATTCGGACACTGCTGCTACATCTGTGGATGAAAGGGTCCCAGTGCATCTCCTGTTGAGACGAGGCCGGACTCCCCAGTGGGTGCTCTGGTTAACCTCAAGACCAAAGTCAGCTCACACGAGGCAAGATCAGGTTCTGACCTCACCACCAGACGATGACTGAGAACACGGAGATTAATGGCGAGCAATCCCCAGAGGGGCCACACAACTCACACGGAGACTGGCCTCTCCTGAGACCACAGGGGCGGGTCCCTGGATTCCCCTTCGTAACTCAAGAGGATCCACTGCAAGTCAAGAAAAACCAGAAGATTCTCCACTGGAGGCGGTGTGAAGCCCTTGTCTGCTTTGGCGTCTTGTGGAAAATCACCTCTTCCCTCTTGGGCCTCGAAAGACTCCTTTATACACTTGCTGCGACCCAAGAAGTTCCATGCCCTACCCGTCCCCACTAAGGAGGAACCCAAAGCAGACCATGGCAACCCAAGGGGTGCCCCATTTTCACCTACTCAGCTCCAGATGAGAGGCCCTTTCCCGCCTCATTAGGGAAATGATTCTCGTTGATCCCCTCACATCGAAAGAAGAGGCACTCGCATTAGGAGAGTGGGGAGGTGCCTCAGAGCTTGGGCCACCATACCCCAAGACCCCCAAATGCCGCGTCCAGTCCAGATGAACCTGATTGACTTGCACTGCCTTGATAGTCACCCCGAGGCTTGACTCCCGACACACTCGCAAGAGTAACAACCTGGGGTACCTTGAGGGCTAGCCGCAGATCCCTGTGTCCACTAGAAGGGGAGCTGGACACTGTTGCTGCAGCTTGGGAGGAAAGCGGCCATGCATGTCTCCAGGCGAGAGGAAGACTGACTTCCCTGTGTGGGCTTCAAGGGAAACCCAAGACTTATGTCAGCACGGGTGAGGCAAGCGCAGGCTCTGGCCTCAGCACCAGACGAGGTCTGAGGACCCAGTCATGACAGGGCAGGTATCCCCAGAGGCTCCTAGCAACTCACATGGAGACTGGCCTCTCCTGAGGCCACAGGGGTGAGTCCCTGGGTTCCCCATCGTAACTCGAGAGGATCCCGCCGCAATTCCAGAAAAACCAGAAGATTCTCCGCTGGAGGCGGGGTGAGGCTCTTGTCCGCTTCGGCGTCTTTGGGGAAATCACCTCTTCACTTGTTGACCTCCAAAGGCTCCTTTACACCCTTGCTGTGACCCAAGAAGTTCCGCTCCCTACCTGTCCCCACTAAAGAGGAACTCCGAGCGGCCCACGGTGACTCAAGAGGAGCCTCGTTTTCCCCAGCTCAGCTCTTTCCCTCCTCATTAGGGAAATGATTCCCGTTGATCCCCTCGCATTCAAAGAGGAGGCGATCACCCCAGGAGAGTGGGGAGGTGCCTCAGGGGTCGGGCCACCATAACTTAAGGACCCCAAATGCCTTGTCCAGTCCAAATGACCCTGAGTGACCGGCACTGCCTCGAATGTCACCCCGAGGCTTGACTCCCGACACACTGGCACGTGTGACAACCTGGGGTACCTCGAGGGCTAGCCACAGATCCCTGTGTCCCCTAGAATGGGAGCTGGACACTGCTGCTGCAGCTGGGGAGGAAGCGGCCGTGCACGTCTCCAGGTGAGAGGCAGACTGACTCCCCTGTGTGGGCTCCAGGGGAACCCCAAGACCTATGTCCGCATGGGCGATGCAAGCTCTGGCTCTGGCCTCAGCAGCAGATGAGGACTGAGAACACGGTGATGACTGAGGAGGAATCCCCAGAGGGGCCACACAACTCGCACTTAGACTGGCCTCTCCTGAGGCCACAGGGGCTGATCCCTTGGATCCCTGTCATAACTCCAGAGGACCTTGCTTCAACTTGAGAAAAACAAGAAGCTTCTCCCCTGCAGGCATGGAGAGTCTCTTGACTGCTGTGGTGACTTGGTGGAAATCACTCCTTTCCTCTTGGACCTTGAAAGGCTCTTTCACACACTTGCTGTGACCCAAGACGTTCCCCGCCTCACCAGTCCTCGCTCTAGGGGAACCCCGAGGGTCCTGCTTCAACTCAAGTGTAGCCCCGTTTTCACCTGTTTAGCTCCAGTTGAGGTGGCCTTTCCCTGCTCCATCTGGAAAGGGTTTCTGGCGCTGCCCTCGCTTCTGAATAGGAAATGCTCGCAACATGATAGTTGCGAGGAGCCTCAGGATTCGCGCCACCATTCCCCAAGACTCCCAAAATCCTCTTCCAATCAAGATGAACTTGAATGCACTGCACAGTCTCGGCTGTCACCCGAGGCTTGACTCTAGACAAACTGGCACATGTGACAACATGGGATACCTCGAGGGCTAGCCACAGATCCCTGTGTCCCCTTGAAGGGGAGCTGAACAGTGCTGCTGCAGCTGGGGAGGAAAGTAGCCCTTCACGTCTCCAGGTGAGAGGAGGCCTGATTACCCTGTGTGGCCTCCAGGGAAACCCCAAGACTTATTTCAGCACGGGCGATGCAAGCTCTGGCTCTGGCCTCAGCACCAGATGAGGACTGAGGACACGGAGACAACTGGGGAGGAATCCCCAGAGGCGCCTGGCAACTCACACGGAGACTGGCCTCTCCTGAGGCCACAGGGCCGGGTCCCTGGGGTCCCCGTTGTAACTCGAGAGGACCCAGCTGAAACTCGAGAAAATCCTGAAGCTTCTCCCCAGCAGGTGGTGTGAGGTCCTTGTCCGCTCTGGCATCTCAGGGGGAAATCATCCCTTTCCTCCTGGACCTCCAAATGCTCCTTCACTCCTTGCTTTGACCCAAGAAGTTCCCCACCCCACCGGTCCCCACTCGAGAGGAACACAGAGTATCACGCCATGACTCAAGAGGAACCCCACTTTGCCCTGCTCAGCTCCAGATTAGGGGCCCTTTCCCTGCCCCATTGGGAAAGGGTTCCCCGCATTCCCCTCCCATCCCAAATGGAGGCACTCGCACCAGGAGAGTCGGGAGGTGCCTCAGGGTTCTTGCGACCATTCCCCCAAATCCCCAAATGCCTCGTCCACTCCAGATGAAACTGACTACCCTGCACTGCCTCGACTGCCTGCTCAAGGCTCGACTCCTGACAAACTGGCACACGTGACAGCCTTGGGGTACCTCGAGGGCAAGCCAGACATCCCTGTGTCTGCTCGACAGGTATTCGGACACTGCTGCTACATCTGTGGATGAAAGGGTCCCAGTGCATCTCCTGTTGAGACGAGGCCGGACTCCCCAGTGGGTGCTCTGGTTAACCTCAAGACCAAAGTCAGCTCACACGAGGCAAGATCAGGTTCTGACCTCACCACCAGACGATGACTGAGAACACGGAGATTAATGGCGAGCAATCCCCAGAGGGGCCACACAACTCACACGGAGACTGGCCTCTCCTGAGACCACAGGGGCGGGTCCCTGGATTCCCCTTCGTAACTCAAGAGGATCCACTGCAAGTCAAGAAAAACCAGAAGATTCTCCACTGGAGGCGGTGTGAAGCCCTTGTCTGCTTTGGCGTCTTGTGGAAAATCACCTCTTCCCTCTTGGGCCTCGAAAGACTCCTTTATACACTTGCTGCGACCCAAGAAGTTCCATGCCCTACCCGTCCCCACTAAGGAGGAACCCAAAGCAGACCATGGCAACCCAAGGGGTGCCCCATTTTCACCTACTCAGCTCCAGATGAGAGGCCCTTTCCCGCCTCATTAGGGAAATGATTCTCGTCGATCCCCTCACATCGAAAGAAGAGGCACTCGCATTAGGAGAGTGGGGAGGTGCCTCAGAGCTTGGGCCACCATACCCCAAGACCCCCAAATGCCGCGTCCAGTCCAGATGAACCTGATTGACTTGCACTGCCTTGATAGTCACCCCGAGGCTTGACTCCCGACACACTCGCAAGAGTAACAACCTGGGGTACCTTGAGGGCTAGCCGCAGATCCCTGTGTCCACTAGAAGGGGAGCTGGACACTGTTGCTGCAGCTTGGGAGGAAAGCGGCCATGCATGTCTCCAGGCGAGAGGAAGACTGACTTCCCTGTGTGGGCTTCAAGGGAAACCCAAGACTTATGTCAGCACGGGTGAGGCAAGCGCAGGCTCTGGCCTCAGCACCAGACGAGGTCTGAGGACCCAGTCATGACAGGGCAGGTATCCCCAGAGGCTCCTAGCAACTCACATGGAGACTGGCCTCTCCTGAGGCCACAGGGGTGAGTCCCTGGGTTCCCCATCGTAACTCGAGAGGATCCCGCCGCAATTCCAGAAAAACCAGAAGATTCTCCGCTGGAGGCGGGGTGAGGCTCTTGTCCGCTTCGGCGTCTTTGGGGAAATCACCTCTTCACTTGTTGACCTCCAAAGGCTCCTTTACACCCTTGCTGTGACCCAAGAAGTTCCGCTCCCTACCTGTCCCCACTAAAGAGGAACTCCGAGCGGCCCACGGTGACTCAAGAGGAGCCTCGTTTTCCCCAGCTCAGCTCTTTCCCTCCTCGTTAGGGAAATGATTCCCGTTGATCCCCTCGCATTCAAAGAGGAGGCGATCACCCCAGGAGAGTGGGGAGGTGCCTCAGGGGTCGGGCCACCATAACTTAAGGACCCCAAATGCCTTGTCCAGTCCAAATGACCCTGAGTGACCGGCACTGCCTCGAATGTCACCCCGAGGCTTGACTCCCGACACACTGGCACGTGTGACAACCTGGGGTACCTCGAGGGCTAGCCACAGATCCCTGTGTCCCCTAGAATGGGAGCTGGACACTGCTGCTGCAGCTGGGGAGGAAGCGGCCGTGCACGTCTCCAGGTGAGAGGCAGACTGACTCCCCTGTGTGGGCTCCAGGGGAACCCCAAGACCTATGTCCGCATGGGCGATGCAAGCTCTGGCTCTGGCCTCAGCAGCAGATGAGGACTGAGAACACGGTGATGACTGAGGAGGAATCCCCAGAGGGGCCACACAACTCGCACTTAGACTGGCCTCTCCTGAGGCCACAGGGGCTGATCCCTTGGATCCCTGTCATAACTCCAGAGGACCTTGCTTCAACTTGAGAAAAACAAGAAGCTTCTCCCCTGCAGGCATGGAGAGTCTCTTGACTGCTGTGGTGACTTGGTGGAAATCACTCCTTTCCTCTTGGACCTTGAAAGGCTCTTTCACACACTTGCTGTGACCCAAGACGTTCCCCGCCTCACCAGTCCTCGCTCTAGGGGAACCCCGAGGGTCCTGCTTCAACTCAAGTGTAGCCCCGTTTTCACCTGTTTAGCTCCAGTTGAGGTGGCCTTTCCCTGCTCCATCTGGAAAGGGTTTCTGGCGCTGCCCTCGCTTCTGAATAGGAAATGCTCGCAACATGATAGTTGGGAGGAGCCTCAGGATTCGCGCCACCATTCCCCAAGACTCCCAAAATCCTCTTCCAATCAAGATGAACTTGAATGCACTGCACAGTCTCGGCTGTCACCCGAGGCTTGACTCTAGACAAACTGGCACATGTGACAACATGGGATACCTCGAGGGCTAGCCACAGATCCCTGTGTCCCCTTGAAGGGGAGCTGAACAGTGCTGCTGCAGCTGGGGAGGAAAGTAGCCCTTCACGTCTCCAGGTGAGAGGAGGCCTGATTACCCTGTGTGGCCTCCAGGGAAACCCCAAGACTTATTTCAGCACGGGCGATGCAAGCTCTGGCTCTGGCCTCAGCACCAGATGAGGACTGAGGACACGGAGACAACTGGGGAGGAATCCCCAGAGGCGCCTGGCAACTCACACGGAGACTGGCCTCTCCTGAGGCCACAGGGCCGGGTCCCTGGGGTCCCCGTTGTAACTCGAGAGGACCCAGCTGAAACTCGAGAAAATCCTGAAGCTTCTCCCCAGCAGGTGGTGTGAGGTCCTTGTCCGCTCTGGCATCTCAGGGGGAAATCATCCCTTTCCTCCTGGACCTCCAAATGCTCCTTCACTCCTTGCTTTGACCCAAGAAGTTCCCCACCCCACCGGTCCCCACTCGAGAGGAACACAGAGTATCACGCCATGACTCAAGAGGAACCCCACTTTGCCCTGCTCAGCTCCAGATTAGGGGCCCTTTCCCTGCCCCATTGGGAAAGGGTTCCCCGCATTCCCCTCCCATCCCAAATGGAGGCACTCGCACCAGGAGAGTCGGGAGGTGCCTCAGGGTTCTTGCGACCATTCCCCCAAATCCCCAAATGCCTCGTCCACTCCAGATGAAACTGACTACCCTGCACTCCCTCGACTGTCTGCTCAAGGCTCAACTCCCGACAAACTGGCACGTGTGACAGCCTTTGGGTACCTCGAGGGCAAGCCAAACATCCCTGGGTCCGCTTGACATGTATTTGGACACTGCTGCTGCATCTGGGTATGAAAGCGTCCCAGCGCGTCTCTTGGCGAGACGAGGCCGGACTCCCCAGTGGGTGCTCTGGTTAACCCCAAGACCAAAGTCAGCTCACGCGAGGCAAGATCAGGTTCCGACCTCACCACCAGACGATGACTGAGGACACGGAGATGACTGGCGAGCAATCCCTAGACGGGTCACGCAACTCGCACAGAGAATGGCCTCCCCTGTGGCCACAGGGCCGGGTTCCTGTGTTCCCCGTCGTAACTCGAGAGGATCCGCTGCAAGTCGAGAAAAAACAGAAGATTCTCCACTGGAGGTGGGGTGAGGCCCTTGTCCACTTCAGCGTCTTGTGGAAAACCAACTCTTCCCTCTTGGACCTCGAAAGGCTCCTTTATACCCTTGCTGTGACCCAAGAAGTTTCGTGCCCTACCCATCCCCACTAAGGAGGAAGCCCGGGCGGACCACAGTGACTCAAGTGGAACCCCATTTTCACCTACTCAGCTCCAGATGAGGGGCCCTTTCCCGCCTCCTTAGGGAAATGTTTCCCGCCGTTCCCCTCACATCGAAAGAGGAGGTGCTCGCACTAGGAGAATGGGGAGGTGCTTCAGGGGTCGGGCCACCATACCCCAAGACCCCCAAATGCCGTGTGCAGTCCAGATGAACCTGATTGACCTGCACTTCCTCGATGGTCACCCCAGGCTTGACTCTCGACACACTGGCAAGTGTGACAACCTGGGGTAACTCGAGGGCTAGCCACAGATCCCTGTGTACACTAGAAGGGGAGCTGGACACTGCTGCTGCAGCTGGGGAGGAAAGCGGCCTGCACGTCTTCAGGTGAGAGGAGGACTGACTTCCTTGTGTGGGCTGCAAGTGAAACCCAAGACCTATGTCAGCACAGGCGAAGCAAGCTCTGGCTCCTGGCTCAGCAGCATACGAGGACTGAGGACACGGCGACAACTGGCAAGGAATCCCCAGAGGGGCCACGCAACTTGCAGGGACACTGGCCTCTCCTGAGGAAACAGCGGCGGGTCCCTGGTATCCCCGTCTTAACTCGAGAGGATCCTGCTGCAACTCGAGAACAACCAGAAGCTTCTCACCTGCAGGCGTGATGAGGCTCTTGTCTGCTGGGATGTCTTGAGGGAAATCACCCCTTCCCTCTTGGACCTCGAAAGGCTCCTTCACACACTTGCTGTGACCCAAGACGTTCCCCGCCTCACCCGTTCTCACTACTCAAGGGTCCTGCCTCAACTCAAGTGTAGCCCCATTTTCCCCTGCTGAACTCCAGATGAGGAGGCCTTTTGCTGCTCCGTCTGGAAAGAGTTTCCAGCGCTCCCCTCGCTTCCGAAAGGAAATGCTCACACCACGAAGTCGGGAGGAGCCGCAGGGGTCGGGCCATCATTCCCCAAGACTCCCAAAATCCTCTTCCTCTCCAGATGAACTTGACTGAGCTGCACTGCCTGGGCTGTCACCCGAGGCTTGACTCCAGACACACTGGCACGTGTGACAACCTGGGATAATTCGAGGGCTAGCCACAGATCCCTGTGTCCCTTCAAAGGGGAACCGGACACAGCTGCTGCAGCTGGGATCGAAAGCGGCCATGCTGGTCTCTAGGCGAGAGGTGGCCTGACTCCCCTGTTTGGGCTCCAGGGGAACCCCAAGACCTATGTCAGGACGGCCGATGCAAGCTCTGGCTCTGGCCTCTGCTCCAGACTAGGACTGAGGACCTGGCGATGACTGGGTAGGAATCTCCAGAGGCACGTGGCAAGTCACACGGTGATTGACCTCTCCTGAGGCCACAGGGGCAGGTCCCTGGAGTACCCTTTGTAACTCGATAGGACCCTGCCGACACTCGGGAAAATCCAGAAGCTTCTCCCCATCAGGTGGTGTGAGGCCCTTGTCTGCTCTGGCATCTCGGGGGAAATCACCCCTTCCTCTTGGTCCTCAAAAGGGTCATTCACTCCTTGCTGTGACCCAGGAAGTTCCCCACCACACCAGTCCCCACTCGAGAGGAACACAGAGTGTCACGCTGCAACACAAGAAGAGCCCCGCTTTGCCCTGCTCAGCTCCAGATGAGGGGCCCTTTCCATGCCCCATTGGGAAAGGGTTCCCCCCATTCCCCTCCCATCCCAAATGGAGGTGCTCGCACCAGGAGAGTTGGAAGGTGCCTCAGGGTTCTTGCCACAATTCCCTAAAATCCCCAAATGCCTCGTCCACTCCAGACGAACCTGACTACCCTGCACTTCCTCGATTGTCTGCTCAAGGCTCGACTCCCGACAAACCGACACGTGTGACAGCCTTGAGGTACCTCGAAGGCAAGCCACACATCCCTTTGCCCGCTCGACAGGTATTTGGACACTGCTGCTGCAGCTGAGGATGAAAGTGACCCAACGTGTCTCATGGAAAGACAAGGCCTGACTCCCCTGTGGGTGATCTGGGGAACCCCAAGTCCTATGTAAGCACGGACGAGGCAAGATCAGGCTCCAGTCTCACCACCAGAGGATGACTGAGTAACTGGCGATGACTGGGGAGCAATCCCCAGAAGCCCCTTGCAACTCCCACGGAGACTGGCCTCTGCTGAGACCACAGGAGCGGATCCCTGGCATCCCTGTCGTAACTCGAGAGGACACAACCACAACTCGAGAAAAACTAGAAGCTTCCCCCCTGCAGGCAGGATGAGGCCCTTTTCCGCTGTGATGTCTCGGGGGAAATCACCCCTTTCCTCCTGGAGCTCAAAACGTTCCTTCACACCCTTGCTGTGAACCAAGAAGTTCCCTGTCTCACCGGTCCCCACTCGAGAGGAATACCCAGGGTCCCACCGCGACTCAAGAGGAGACTCGTTTTTCCCTGCTCAGCTCTAGATGAGGGGCCCTTTCCCTGCTCCATCAGGAAAGGATTCCCAGCGCTCTCCTCGAATCACAAGAGGAGGCGCTCAAAACAGGAGAGTCGGGAGGAGCCTCAGGTTTCGGGCCACACTTCCCCAATGCCCCCAAATACTTCGTCCACTCCAGATGAACCCGACTGCCCTGCACTGCCTCGACTGTCACCCCGAGGATGGACTACCAACACACTGGCACGTGTGACAGCCCTGGAGTACCTCCAGAGCAAGCCACAGGTCCCTGTGTCCGCAAGATGGGGATCCAGGCACTGCAGCTGCAGCTGGGGAGAAAAGAGGCCATGCACGTCTCCAGGGGAGATGATGCCTGACTCCACGGCTTGGGCTACAGGGGAACCGCAAGAAATATGTCATCATGGGAGAGGCAAGCTCAGGCTCCGGCCTCAGCACCAGACTAGGACTGAGGACCCAGCCATGACAGGGCAGGTATCCCCAGAGGTGCCTAGCAACTCACATGGAGACTGGCCTCTCCTGAGGCCACATGGGTGAGTCCCTGGGTTCCCCATCGTAACTCTAGAGGATCCCGCTACAAGTCCAGAAAAACGAGAAGATTCTCCACTGGAGGTGGGGTGAGGCCCTTGTCTGCTTTGGCATCTTTGGGGAAATCACCTCTTCACTCGTGGACCTCCAAAGGCTCCTTTACACCCTTGCTGTGACCCAAGAAGTTCTGCTCCCTACCCGTCCCCACTAAAGAGGAACTCTGAGTGGCCCACGGCGACTCAAGAGGAGTCCCGTTTTCCCCTGCTCAGCTCCAGATGTGGGGCCCTTTCCCTCCTCGATAGGGAAATGATTCCTGTTGATCCCCTCACATCCAAAGAGAAGGCGATCACCCCAGGAGAGTGGGGAGGTGCCCCAGGGATTGGGTCACCATAACTCAAGTCCCCCAAATGCCTTGTCCAGTCCAGATGAACCTGATTGACCAGCACTGCCTCGAATGTCACCACAAGGCTTGACTCCCGACACACTGGCACGTGTGACAACCTGGGGTACCTCGAGGGCTAGCCATAGATCCCTGTGTCCCCTAGAAGGGGAGCCTGACACTGCTGCTGCAGTTGGGGAGGAAAGCGGCCGTGCACGTCTCCAGGCGAGAGGAGGCCTAACACCACTGTGTGAGCTCCAGGGCATCCCCAAGACCTATGTCAGCACGGGCGATGCAAGCTCTGGCTCCGGCCTCAGCAGCAGACATGGACTGAGGACACAGTGACGACTGGCGAGAAACCACAAATGGGCCACGCAACTCGCATGGAGATTGCTCTCTCTTGAGTCCACAGGGGCGGGTCCATGGCATACCTCCCATATCTCAAGAGGACCCCACTGCAACTCGAGAAAAACCAGAAGCTTCTCCCCTGAAGGCGTGGTGAGTCTCTTGTCTGCTGCACTGTCTTGGAGGAAATCACCCCTTCCCTCTTGGACCTCGAAAGGCTCCTTCACACACTTGCTGTGACCCAAGATGTTCCCCGCCTCACCCGTCCTCACTCGAGGGGAGCCCCGAGGGTCCTGCTTCAACTCAAGTGTAGCTCCGTTTTCCCCTGCTCAGCTCCAGATGAGGAGGCCTTTACCAGCTCTGTCTGGAAAGGGTTTCCGGAGCTCCACTCACTTCTGAATAGGAAATGCTCGCACTACGAAATTCGGGAGGTGCCTCAAGGGTCGGGCCAACAGTCCCCAAGACTCCCAAAATTCTCTTCCACTTCAGATGGACTTGACTGTGCTGCCACGCCTCGGCTGTCACCCGAAGCTTGACTCCAGACACACTGACACGTGTGACAACCTGGGTACCTCGAGGGCTAGCAACAGATCCCTGTGTCCCCTAGAAGGGGAGCCGGACACTGCTGCTGCAGCTGGGGAGGAAAGCGGCCCTGCACGTCTCCAGGCGAGAGGAGATCTTACTCCCCTGTGTGGGCTCCAGGGGAACCCCAAGACCTATGTCAGCACGGGAGATGCAAGCTCTGGCTCTGGCTTCGGCACCAGAGGAGGACTGAGGACAAGGCGTTGACTGGGAAGGAATCCCCAGAGGCTCCTGGCAACTCACATGGAGACTGGCCCCTCCTGAAGCCACAGGGGCTGGTACCTGGGGTCCCCGTTGTAACTCGAGAGGACCTCGCCGAAACTCGAGAAAATCCTGAAGCTTCTCTGCAGCAGCCGGTGTGAGGCCCTTGTTCACTCTGGTGTCTCGGGTGAAATCACCCCTTTCCTCCTGGACCTCCAAAGGCTCCTTCACTCCTTGCTGTGACCCAAGAAGTTCCCCACCCCACCGGTCCCCACTCGAGGGGAACACAGATTGTCACACCGGGACTCAAGAGGAGCTCCACTTTGTCCCGCTTAGCTTCAGATGAGGGCCCCTTTCCCTGCCCCATTGGGAAAGGGTTCCCCGCATTCCCCTCCCACCCCAAATGGAGGCGCTAGCACCAGGAGAGTCGGGAGGTGCCTCAGGGTTCTTGTAACCATTCCCCAAAATCCCCAAATGCCTCGTCCATTCCAGATGAACCTGACTACCCTGCACTTACTCGATTGTCTGCTCAAGGCTTGACTCCCGACAAACTGGCACGTGTGACAGCCTTGGGGTACCTCGAGGGCAAGCCAGACATCCCTGTGTCCGCTCAACAGGTATTCTGACACTGCTGCTGCAGCTGGGGATGAAAGCGTCTCAGCGCGTCTCATGGCGAGACGAGGCCTGACTCCCCTGTGGGTGCTCTGGGGAACCCCAAAACTTATGTCAGCACGGCGAGGCAAGATCAGGCTCTGGCCTCACCACCAGATGATGGCTGAAGAACCGGTGATGACAGGGGAGCAATCCCCAGAGGAGCCTCACAACTCGCATGGAGACTGGCCTCTCCTGAGGCCACAGGGGCGGATCCCTGGCGTCACCTTCTTAACTCGAGAGGACACTGTCGCAACTCGAGAAAAACTAGAAGCTTGCCCCTGCAGGTGGGGTGAGGCCCTTGTCTGCTGTGGCGTCTTAGGGGAAATCACCCCTTTCATCCTGGACCTCGAAAGGCTCCTTCATGCCCTTGCTGTGAACCAAGCAGTTCCTGGCCCCACCGGTCCCCACTCGAGAGGAACACCGAGGGTCCTGCTGCGACTCAAGAGGAGACTCGTTTTTCCCTGCTCAGCTCTAGATGAGGGGCCCTTTCCCTGCTCCATCGGAAAGGATTCCCGGCGCTCTCCTCGAATTGCAAGAGGAGGCGCTCAAAACAGGAGAGTCGGGAGGAGCCTCAGGTGTCGGGCCACCATTCCCCAATGCCCCCAAATGTCTTGTGCACTCCAGATGAACCCGACTGCCCTGTATGGCTCCACTGTTACCCCAAGTCTGGACTACTAACACACTGGCACGTGTGACAGCCCTGGGGTACCTCCGGAGCAAGCCCCAGTTCCTTGTGTCTGCAAGACAGGGAGCCGGACACTGCAGCTGCAGCTGGGGAGAAAAGCGGCCGTGCACGTCTCCAGGGGAGATGATGCCTGACTTCACGGTTGGGGCTCCAGGGGAACCCCAAGACCTATGTCATCATGGGCGAGGCAAGCTCAGGCTCCGGCCTTAGCACCAGACGAGGACTGAGGACCCTGCGATGACTGGGCCGGTATCCCCAGAGACACCTCAC